>JAXIVJ010012449.1:0-27500 GCA_036785665.1 Chirona hameri
CTCCTGACACCGCGATACCCAGTCATCCACCGCCTCCTGACGGACAAACAGGGGGGGGGGGGGGGGGGGTCAGAGAGAACTGCTCGGAGCAGGGGATGGCGGCCTCCTGACACCGCGATACCCAGTCATCCACCGCCTCCTGACGGACATACAGGGGGGGGGGGGGGGGTCAGAGAGAACTGCTCGGAGCAGGGGATGGCGGCCTCCCTGACACCGCGATACCCCAGTCATCCACCGCCTCCTGACGGACATACAGGGGGAGGGGGGGGGGGGGGGGGGGGGGGGGGGGGGTCAGAGAGAACTGCTCGGAGCAGGGGGATGGCGGCCTCCTGACACCGCGATACCCAAGTCATCCACCGCCTCCTGACGGACATACAGGGGGGGGGGGGGGGGGGGTCAGAGAGAACTGCTCGGAGCAGGGGATGGCGGCCTCCTGACACCGCGATACCCAGTCATCCACCGCCTCCTGACGGGCATACAGGGGGGGGGGGGGGGTCAGAGAGAACTGCTCGGAGCAGGGGATGGCGGCCTCCTGACACCGCAATACCCAGTCATCCACCGCCTCCTGACGGGCAGACCAGGGGGGGGGGGGGGGGGGGTCAGAGAGAACTGCTCGGAGCAGGGGGATGGCGGCCTCCTGACACCGCGATACCCAGTCATCCACCGCCTCCTGACGGACAGACAGGGGGGGGGGGGGGGGGGGGGGTCAGAGAGAACTGCTCGGAGCAGGGGATGGCGGCCTCCTGACACCGCGAATACCCAGTCATCCACCGCCTCCTGACGGACAGACAGGGGGGGGGGGGGGGGGGGGGTCAGAGAGAACTGCTCGGAGCAGGGGATGGCGGCCTCCTGACACCGCGATACCCAGTCATCCACCGCCTCCTGACGGACATACAGGGGGGGGGGGGGGGTCAGAGAGAACTGCTCGGAGCAGGGATGCGCCTCCTGACACCGCGATACCCAGTCATCCACCGCCTCCTGACGGACATACAGGGGGGGGGGGGGGGGGGGGTCAGAGAGAACTGCTCGGAGCAGGGGATGGCGGCCTCCTGACACCGCGATACCCAGTCATCCACCGCCTCCTGACGGACATACAGGGGGGGGGGGGGGGGGTCAGAGAGAACTGCTCGGAGCAGGGGATGGCGGCCTCCTGACACCGCGATACCCAGTCATCCACCGCCTCCTGACGGACATACAGGGGGGGGGGGGGGGTCAGAGAGAACTGCTCGGAGCAGGGGATGGCGGCCTCCTGACACCGCGATACCCAGTCATCCACCGCCTCCTGACGGACATACAGGGGGGGGGGGGGGGGGTCAGAGAGAACTGCTCGGAGCAGGGGAGGGCGGCCTCCTGACACCGCGATACCCAGTCATCCACCGCCTCCTGACGGACATACAGGGGGGGGGGGGGGGTCAGAGAGACTGCTCGGAGCAGGGGATGGCGGCCCTCCTGACACCGCGATACCCAGTCATCCACCGCCTCCTGACGGACATACAGGGGGGGGGGGGGGGGTTCAGAGAGAACTGCTGAGAGCAGGGGATGGCGGCCTCCTGACACCGCGATACCCAGTCATCCACCGCCTCCTGACGGACATACAGGGGGGGGGGGGGGGTCAGAGAGAACTGCTCGGAGCAGGGGATGGCGGCCTCCTGACACCGCGATACCCAGTCATCCACCGCTCCTGACGGACATACAGGGGGGGGGGGGGGGGGGGTCAGAGAGAACTGCTCGGAGCAGGGGATGGCGGCCTCCTGACACCGCGATACCCAGTCATCCACCGCCTCCTGACGGACATACAGGGGGGGGGGGGGGGGGGGGGGTCAGAGAGAACTGCTCGGAGCAGGGGATGGCGGCCTCCTGACACCGCGATACCCAGTCATCCACCGCCTCCTGACGGACATACAGAGGGGGGGGGGGGGGGTCAGAGAGAACTGCTCGGAGCAGGGGATGGCGGCCTCTGACACCGCGATACCCAGTCATCCACCGCCTCCTGACGGACAGACAGGAGGGGGGGGGGGGGGTCAGAGAGAACTGCTCGGAGCAGGGCGGCATGGCGGCGCTCCAGACACCGCGACGGACATCCAGGTGGGGGGGGGGGGGGGGGGGTCAGTCGGGAGGGGGGGGGGGGGTCAGACGAGAACTGCTCGGAGCAGGGGATGGCGGCCTCCTGACACCGCGATACCCCAGTCATCCACCGCCTCCTGACGGACAGACAGGGGGGGGGGGGTCAGAGAGAACTGCTCGAGCAGGGGATGGCGGCCTCCTGACACCGCGATACCCAGTCATCCACCGCCTCCTGACGGACATACAGGGGGGGGGGGGGGGGGTCAGAGAGAACTGCTCGGAGCAGGGGATGGCGGCCTCCTGACACCGCGATACCCAGTCATCCACCGCCTCCTGACGGACAGACAGGGGGGGGGGGGGGTCAGAGAGAACTGCTCGGAGCAGGGGATGGCGGCCCTCCTGACACCGCGATACCCAGTCATCCACCGCCTCCTGACGGACATACAAGGGGGGGGGGGGGTCAGAGAGAACTGCTCGGAGCAGGGGATGGCGGCCTCCTGACACCGCGATACCCAGTCATCCACCGCCTCCTGACGGACATACAGGGGGGGGGGGGGGGGGGTCAGAGAGAACTGCTCGGAGCAGGGGATGGCGGCCCTCCTGACACCGCATACCCAGTCATCCACCGCCTCCTGACGGACAGACAGGGGGGGGGGGGGGGTCAGAGAGAACTGCTCGGAGCAGGGGATGGCGGGCCCTTCCTGACACCGCAATACCCAGTCATCCACCGCCTCCTGACGGACATACAGGGGGGGGGGGGGGGTCAGAGAGAACTGCTCGGAGCAGGGGATGGCGGCCTCCTGACACCGCGATACCCAGTCATCCACCGCCTCCTGACGGACATACAGGGGGGGGGGGGGGGGGGGGGTCAGAGAGAACTGCTCGGAGCAGGGGATGGCGGCCTCCTGACACCGCAGATACCCAGTCATCCACCGCCTCCTGACGGACATACAGGGGGGGGGGGGGGGTCAGAGAGAACTGCTCGGAGCAGGGGGATGGCGGCCTCCTGACACCGCGATACCCAGTCATCCACCGCCTCCTGACGGACAGACAGGGGGGGGGGGGGGGGGGGGTCAGAGAGAACTGCTCGGAGCAGGGATGGCGGCCTCCTGACACCGCGATACCCAGTCATCCACCGCCTCCTGACGGACAGACAGGGGGGGGGGGGGGGTCAGAGAGAACTGCTCGGAACAGGGGATGGCGGCCTCCTGACACCGCAATACCCAGTCATCCACCGCCTCCTGACGGACATACAGGGGGGGGGGGGGGTCAGAGAGAACTGCTTGGAGCAGGGGATGGCGGCCCTCCTGACACCGCGATACCCAGTCATCCACCGCCTCCTGACGGACATACAGGGGGGGGGGGGGGGGGTCAGAGAGAACTGCTCGGAGCAGGGGATGGCGGCCTCCTGACACCGCGATACCCAGTCATCCACCGCCTCCTGACGGACAGACAGGGGGGGGGGGGGGGGGGTCAGAGAGAACTGCTCGGAGCAGGGGATGGCGGCCTCCTGACACCGCGATACCCAGTCATCCACCGCCTCCTGACGGACAGACAGGGGGGGGGGGGTCAGAGAGAACTGCTCGGAGCAGGGATGGCGGCCTCCTGACACCGCGATACCCAGTCATCCACCGCCTCCTGACGGACAGACAGGGGGGGGGGGGGGGGGTCAGAGAGAACTGCTCGGAGCAGGGGATGGCGGCCTCCTGACACCGCAATACCCAGTCATCCACCGCCTCCTGACGGACAGACAGGGGGGGGGGGGGGGGGTCAAGAGAACTGCTCGGAGCAGGGGATGGCGGCCTCCTGACACCGCGATACCCAGTCATCCACCGCCTCCTGACGGACAGACAGGGGGGGGGGGGGGGGGTCAGAGAGAACTGCTCGGAGCAGGGGATGGCGGCCTCCTGACACCGCGATACCCAGTCATCCACCGCCTCCTGACGGACAGACAGGGGGGGGGGGGGGGGTCAGAGAGAACTGCTCGGAGCAGGGGATGGCGGCCTCCTGACACCGCGATACCCAGTCATCCACCGCCTCCTGACGGACAGACAGGGGAGGGGGGGGGGGGGGGGGGGGGGGTCAGAGAGAACTGCTCGGAGCAGGGGATGGCGGCCTCCTGACACCGCGATACCCAGTCATCCACCGCCTCCTGACGGACAGACAGGGGGGGGGGGGGGGGGTCAGAGAGAACTGCTCGGAGCAGGGGATGGCGGCCTCCTGACACCGCGATACCCAGTCATCCACCGCCTCCTGACGGACATACAGGGGGGGGGGGGGGGGTCAGAGAGAACTGCTCGGAGCAGGGGATGGCGGCCTCCTGACACCGCAATACCCAGTCATCCACCGCCTCCTGACGGACATACAGGGGGGGGGGGGGGGGGGGTCAGAGAGAACTGCTCGGAGCAGGGGATGGCGGCCTCCTGACACCGCGATACCCAGTCATCCACCGCCTCCTGACGGGCATACAGGGGGGGGGGGGGGGTCAGAGAGAACTGCTCGGAGCAGGGGATGGCGGCCTCCTGACACCGCGATACCCAGTCATCCACCGCCTCCTGACGGACATACAGGGGGGGGGGGGGGTCAGAGAGAACTGCTCGGAGCAGGGGATGGCGGCCTCCTGACACCGCGATACCCAGTCATCCACCGCCTCCTGACGGACATACAGGGGGGGGGGGGGGGGTCAGAGAGAATTGTTCGGAGCAGGGGATGGCGGCCTCCTGACACCGCGATACCCAGTCATCCACCGCCTCCTGACGGACATACAGGGGGGGGGGGGGGGTCAGAGAGAACTGCTCGGAGCAGGGGATGGCGGCCTCCTGACACCGCGATACCCAGTCATCCACCGCCTCCTGACGGACATACAGGGGGGGGGGGGGGGGTCAGAGAGAACTGCTCGGAGCAGGGGATGGCGGCCTCCTGACACCGCGATACCCAGTCATCCACCGCCTCCTGACGGACATACAGGGGGAGGGGGGGGGGGGGGGGTCAGAGAGAACTGCTCGGAGCAGGGGATGGCGGCCTCCTGACACCGCGATACCCAGTCATCCACCGCCTCCTGACGGACAGACAGGGGGGGGGGGGGGGGGTCAGAGAGAACTGCTCGGAGCAGGGGATGGCGGCCTCCTGACACCGCGATACCCAGTCATCCACCGCCTCCTGACGGACAGACAGGGGGGGGGGGGGGGGGGGTCAGAGAGAACTGCTCGGAGCAGGGGATGGCGGCCTCCTGACACCGCAATACCCAGTCATCCACCGCCTCCTGACGGACATACAGGGGGGGGGGGGGTCAGAGAGAACTGCTTGGAGCAGGGGATGGCGGCCTCCTGACACCGCGATACCCAGTCATCCACCGCCTCCTGACGGACATACAGGGGGGGGGGGGGGGGGGTCAGAGAGAACTGCTCGGAGCAGGGGATGGCGGCCTCCTGACACCGCGATACCCAGTCATCCACCGCCTCCTGACGGACAGACAGGGGGGGGGGGGGGGGGGTCAGAGAGAACTGCTCGGAGCAGGGGATGGCGGCCTCCTGACACCGCGATACCCAGTCATCCACCGCCTCCTGACGGACAGACAGGGGGGGGGGGGGGGTCAGAGAGAACTGCTCGGAGCAGGGGATGGCGGCCTCCTGACACCGCGATACCCAGTCATCCACCGCCTCCTGACGGACAGACAGGGGGGGGGGGGGGTCAGAGAGAACTGCTCGGAGCAGGGGATGGCGGCCTCCTGACACCGCAATACCCAGTCATCCACCGCCTCCTGACGGACAGACAGGGGGGGGGGGGGGTCAGAGAGAACTGCTCGGAGCAGGGGATGGCGGCCTCCTGACACCGCGATACCCAGTCATCCACCGCCTCCTGACGGACAGACAGGGGGGGGGGGGGGGTCAGAGAGAACTGCTCGGAGCAGGGGATGGCGGCCTCCTGACACCGCGATACCCAGTCATCCACCGCCTCCTGACGGACAGACAGGGGGGGGGGGGGGGGGGGGGGTCAGAGAGAACTGCTCGGAGCAGGGGATGGCGGCCTCCTGACACCGCGATACCCAGTCATCCACCGCCTCCTGACGGACAGACAGGGGAGGGGGGGGGGGGGGGGGTCAGAGAGAACTGCTCGGAGCAGGGGATGGCGGCCTCCTGACACCGCGATACCCAGTCATCCACCGCCTCCTGACGGACAGACAGGGGGGGGGGGGGTCAGAGAGAACTGCTCGGAGCAGGGGATGGCGGCCTCCTGACACCGCGATACCCAGTCATCCACCGCCTCCTGACGGACATACAGGGGGGGGGGGGGGGGTCAGAGAGAACTGCTCGGAGCAGGGGATGGCGGCCTCCTGACACCGCAATACCCAGTCATCCACCGCCTCCTGACGGACAGACAGGGGGGGGGGGGGTCAGAGAGAACTGCTCGGAGCAGGGGATGGCGGCCTCCTGACACCGCGATACCCAGTCATCCACCGCCTCCTGACGGACAGACAGGGGGGGGGGGGGGGTCAGAGAGAACTGCTCGGAGCAGGGGATGGCGGCCTCCTGACACCGCGATACCCAGTCATCCACCGCCTCCTGACGGACAGACAGGGGGGGTCAGAGAGAACTGCTCGGAGCAGGGGATGGCGGCCTCCTGACACCGCGATACCCAGTCATCCACCGCCTCCTGACGGACAGACAGGGGGGGGGGGGGGGTCAGAGAGAACTGCTCGGAGCAGGGGATGACGGCCTCCTGACACCGCAACACCCAGTCATCCACCGCTTCCTGACGGGCATACGGGGGGGGGGGGGGGGTCAGAGAGAACTGCTCGGAGCAGGGGATGGCGGCCTCCTGACACCGCAACACCCAGTCATCCACCGCCTCCTGACGGGCATACGGGGGGGGGGGGGGCAGGGTCAGGATACAACGCTCCTGAGCAGAGCTGCGGAGTCGACATAATTTTAGCAACTCCGAATCCGACTCCGGTCTATATTCGTTCTCCAACCGCATGATAGAAAGCAATATCTTCAATGCCATATATTTCCTCCGTTTGTCTTTATTCTAAACAGTATTGAGAACAATGTTACGCCGCCCGAGCACGGGCGCGGCGTGCCGGCCGCGCGTCCAGCCCAGTCGCGCTCGCCTAGAGGCGGCAGAACCCGCGAAACGGGCACCGAGCGGCGAGCGCAGCTAGCCGCCGCCGGCCCAGCTCGCAGCAGCTGGGCTTCAGCCCCAGCTCGTTTCAGACCGTCTTCGCTGGAGCCGCTGCTGCTCCCGGATCCTGCGCTTACAGCTGGCCAGTCAGTGCGTCGCTCTCCGCCGCCTTGCCTCCGGCAACCAAGTCTACCAGTCGAGGGTGTGGATTTACAAAATCATTGGGGTTGCTCAAGGGTGGATGCATCAAGGCCATCGTGCCATTCCCCTAAACGATTTAAATAGACCGAAAATAGTGTTTTCTTCTGATTTTTAAAGAAATCTAAACAACTTTTAAAAAGTCAAGTTTGTTTTAAACATAGTTAAATGCACAAGCGAGTTAGATCCTTTGTGGTCGTGCCACAGACACTGTACACAGTGTTTGTCTGAGCACTTAACAACTCACAGGACGTAATCAAGTCATAGATATATCTGACCCTGCTATCTCGGATTTATTCTATATCGGTGACCTAAGGTCAGGTCAGTTTCGTGCCCTTCCCATTATAAGCCAACGAGAAAATGTACAAATACTTTCGTACCAGAGGATAACCATTAGATCAGAATAACTATTTTAAGTTTATGCTATTATAGCCCAAGTACCATTACCAGTAATATTACCAAGTACCATTACCAAGTACCAGTATGATGACCCAAGTACAATTCTTGCTCAGCGATCCCTACAAGATCGTGTGAGGTCTTCTGAGGTGACCAGCACTTCTTTGCCAATAACTCTTGATAGCATAACATGAAGATAAGAGCGTGAGACCGGCACCACTGTGTAGTGCGACTGTGTATGTCTCGTCGAGGCGCGTCCGACATTGCGCAGCATGACATACCTGCATGGTTCGCCACATGGCCTTAAATTACCTTGACCTGAGGTCAAATTTTGAAGTTAATTTAGGTAACCTGTTCACCATAGTATGATTCGAATCTTCTTGACGAAACGAGCGCGATAACGTGAAAATGGGCGCCGTGTGACCATAAGAGTCGGTGCGTCCAAACTCCCAATTATCATCAGATGACGTTAAAATTATTGCCCTATTTTCGTCAGGCGAAAATCTACCCTAGATGAGGAAACTATAGGTTTCATTTTCCACGCATTTTTTCGAAAAGGGTGTAAAATTTATGTCCTTAGGCCGACGATTATTCTACCGAACAAAGTAATCGACAATTGCCAAAAAGTCGACTCCGACTCCGGGCCGGAGTCGGAGTCGGTAAGATTTTAGCGACTCCGACTCCAGCCCAAATCGCCGACTCCGACTCCGCAGCCCTGCTCCTGAGAGGTGAAATAGAGGGACGGAGTCATGTCACAGGAGGGCCAGGGAATGACGACTATTAACGCTTCACATGTTTATGCTTCACAATCCGAAGACTCTAAAGTGTGGCTTTGAGTGGGACATGCGTGGCCATTATCGATCTGTGTTTTCGGTGCGCACGCGCTTTAGCGTCATGGCCTCACACATGTGTCCTCACCATGTCATCATTATGACGTGTCCTCACGCGCGCATGAGAGCGTGCGTATCACACCTGAGCGCCTTTTCCTGCGTTTCTCTGCATCTCTCCGTGTGCCGACCGGCCTGTACCTGTCTGAGGGTCAGACCGGCCTGTACCTGTCTGAAGGTCAGACGGCCTGTACCTCTCCGTGAGCCGACCGGCCTGTACCTGTCTGAAGGTCAGACGGCCTGTACCTCTCCGTGAGCCGACCGGCCTGTACCTGTCTGAAGGTCAGACCGGCCTGTACCTGTCTGAAGGTCAGACGGCCTGTACCTCTCCGTGAGCCGACCGGCCTGTACCTGTCTGAAGGTCAGACGGCCTGTACCTCTCCGTGTGCCGACCGGCCTGTACCTGTCTGAAGGTCAGACCGGCCTGTACCTGTCTGAAGGCCAGACCGGCCTGTACCTGTCTGAAGGTCAGACCGGCCTGTACCTGTCTGAAGGTCAGACCGGCCTGTACCTGTCTGAAGGTCAGACCGACCTGTACCTGTCTGAAGGTCAGACCGGCCTGTACCTGTCTGAAGGTCAGACCGGCCTGTACCTGTCTGAAGGTCAGACCGGCCTGTACCTGTCTGAAGGTCAGACCGGCCTGTACCTCTCCGTGTGCCGACCGGCCTGTACCTGTCTGAAGGTCAGACCGGCCTGTACCTGTCTGAAGGTCAGACCGGCCTGTACCTGTCTGAAGGTCAGACCGGCCTGTACCTGTCTGAAGGTCAGACGGCCTGTACCTGTCTGAAGGTCAGATCGGCCTGTACCTCTCCGTGTGCCGACCGGCCTGTACCTGTCTGAAGGTCAGACCGACCTGTACCTGTCTGAAGGTCAGACCGGCCTGTACCTGTCTGAAGGTCAGACCGACCTGTACCTGTCTGAAGGTCAGATCGGCCTGTACCTGTCTGAAGGTCAGACCGGCCTGTACCTGGCTGAAGGTCAGACCGACCTGTACCTGTCTGAAGGTCAGACCGACCTGTACCTGTCTGAAGGTCAGACCGGCCTGTAGCCTGTACCTGTCTGTAGTCGACGGTGAACGGTCCCAGGTAGGCCACCACTCCGGCAGAGAGCAGCACGTCGCCCATGATGTTATCGTAGCGGCCAGACAGTGCGGCGGCCGCCTCACTCCAGCGCGTCTTCTCACCGCCCAGACCGCCTGCCTCGGCGGGGCGGATACGCGTGTCAGGGGAATACAACCACACTAGGGAAACCTTGCACAAGACCACAACAATCATCACGGAGGCGATATACAAGACCACAACAATCATCACGGAGGCGAGACACAAGACCACAACAATCATCACGGAGGCGAGACACAAGACCACAACAATCATCACGGAGGCGAGATACAAGACCACAACAATCATCACGGAGGCGAGACACAAGACCACAACAATCATCACGGAGGCGAGATACAAGACCACAACAATCATCACGGAGGCGAGATACAAGACCACAATAATCATCACGGAGGCGAGACACAAGACCAAAATAATCACGGAGGCGATCACGGAGGCGAGACACAAGACCACAATGATCATCACTGAGGCGAGACACAAGACCACAACAATCATCACGGAGGCGAGACACAAGACCACAACAATCATCACGGAGGCGAGACACAAGACTACAACAATCATCACGGAAGCGAGACACGCACGGCACTCACAAGCACTCATCACGAGTGCGCCCATGCAGTTGCCTTTAACTTAGCCTTGGTCATAGCCAATGATGATGATGATGAGGATTTGGGCTAAGGAACTGCTCTGCTCACTGCTCAGGTTTCGTGGCGCCCATGGTCATTGCCAACATATGCCTTTAAACAGACTAAGAGACAATTTTATATATATTTAGCCGAATGGTTTGCCTAGGCGGGTTTCTGCGCTGAAGGTACAGTGAGTCCAGTGTCCACAACCATGGTCGATACGTCACTTTATCCGTGCCCGTCCGCTCGGCGCGTCTCCTACCGATCAGTTTCTCGGCCCGGTCCAACTTCTGTGAGCAGAGCTCTATGTTGTCCTCCAGGTCTCGCTTCTTCTTCGTCATCGCGGCGAACTCGTCATTCAGCGCCTGCAGCTTATCGGCCACCTGGGAGCGCAGAGGAGGGCCAGGTACCAGATAAACATCAGCCTTAGTGAAGCACTGGACAACGGCGTACAGTCCCTTAGCGAGTGTCGATATAAACGGTGTTGTTATTAATTGAGTTTAACCCTTGTTTGAGACTTAACATAATTGAGAAATAACAATACAAATGACTTGAGTCTCAAAATTCTGAAAATAGTCGAACAATTGTCGAAAAAAGTGTCACCATGCAGGCGACAAAGTGTAGGCGTCGTTATTGTTTAATGTTTACCATTGCAGATACTCTGTTAGCTGACTGTCCGGTATACCTGTCTTGGTTTAGTCACTTTCGGTTTGCCGTTTCCCACACGGTGTGGTAAAGGACATTGATTTACCAATCGTTGATGCGGCCCAGTTTCAGCCATCGTATCCCGATTGATTTACCAATCGTTGATGCGGCCCAGTTTCAGCCATCGTGTCCCGATTGATTTACCAATCGTTGATGCGGCCCAGTTTCAGCCATCGTATCCCGATTGATTTACCAATCGTTGATGCGGCCCAGTTTCAGCCATCGTATCCCGATTGATTTACCAATCGTTGATGCGGCCCAGTTTCAGCCATCGTGTCCCGAGCCCATGCTTGGTGCGGGCGCTTTGCCAAGTGGGCCGTTTCAACTTCCACACGCCCAAATGGTTTCGGTCCAGTCTGTGGGCTCTCTACTTGATCTCGCCTATGCCTCGAACACTGTGGTTGGTCCCACCCCCGCCTCGAGCCCTATGATTGGCCGCTGATCCGGCCATCACCACCACTGATTGGTCATACCTGCTGCAGCTGGCGACGCTTCTCGTTGAGTTTATCCATCTGCGCCGACAGCTCACCCTCGGCTTCCGCCAGCTTGGCCTTCTTCGGCGCCACAATCTTCGCCACTCTGCAGGCAGAGTTGGGGTGTTAACTGTCCGGAATGCTATTGATCTTCAGCGGAGAAACACGCACGCTGACATATCCGTGGCATATACCCCAAAAGAAGTGAAACCTGCGCTTCAACTAGATTGCAAGGTAGTACAATATGTGACGATGTTCAGTAGACACGTGCATACCAGGATAATGAATTACCTGCCCCGATTACCCGAACTCAATATCGCATACATCCGACCAGAACATAGCCTCCTTCCGTAAATACCTATGTTAAATGTAGTGCATCGAACCAATGCATATTATCTCGTTAGATACACACAATAACGACCTACGCTGAGCTAATTTACGCAGAGCCATCACGCTATGATATACCTCGCCGTGCCGGGGGGGGGGGGGGGGGGAGGGGGCGTTAAGACTCCCCAAGGTTGTTCAAGGATAGCGGCGGCGGCGCTGCGCGCCGCCGTTTTTCGCCCAGCTGTTCGGGCATCAATCACCCAGTGTGAAATTATTGACCTCGGGTCATTTCAGGTAAGGTCACCAGGTCAGCCCACGTGACCCCACCTCCAAAAAGTTTGCGGTCGTTCCACAGCCACAGTTTTTGGCCGATCGGTTTCAAACTTACATGAGTTCATAACGTCATAGATACATACATACAATTCGTTTGTCTCGTTTTTTTTTATATACCGGTGACCTAAGGTCCGGTCAATTTCGTGACCTCCCCATTATAAGTCAATGGGAAAATATTAAAATGCTTTATATTCCGAGGAAACGCATGATATCAGTCCAATTCCTGCTGGTTCATGTTACATAGACCATTCTTGATGATCCAGGTGCAATTTTTGTTCAGTGAGCCCTACAGAGTCAGCCGAGGTCATCAGAGGTCACGAACACTTTTTTGTCAATCTCTCTCGACAGAATGAAGATAGAGAAGTGAAACCGGCGCCAATGTGTTTGTCTCGTCTAGACACGGCTCCCAATATGCAACATGACCTACTTGGACCACCGCTTGACCTTGACCTAAACTGGTCAACATGAAGATGATTATAAGTGCATTGACGAGACAAACACGATGGCGTCAAAGTTATTGCCTTATCAGCTGTATAAGGTAAACAGATATTTGCGAAAAACAGTTTGGACAAAAATGGCCTAATTAGCCTTTGATGACCTCTGGAGCCTAAACTATTGACCTGAGCTAAAATCTGAAGACATCAAGTGCGATTGCATATTTCAAGAGCTTTTGATGTTTTTTTTTCTCGTTTGTTCCTAGCTATCATAGTTCCCGAGCTATTTTGTGGTTTCTGGAGTGAAGTCCTAACACTGAAAAAATATGACCTTTGATGACCATCGGTGACCTCAATATTGACCTGAGCCAAAACAATGACAGACATAATTTCAAAATGATTTTGGACGAGCTTTCAAACGATATTTTCGGTTCTTGTCACGTCTCATAGGAGCCGAGTTAGAGGGTCAGGGGGGGGGGGGGTCGATACGCCCCCCCCCCCCGGCACGGCGAAGGTGGCGCTGAGTATCGGCAAGGCGCGGGATATCCAGGGAAAATCACTGCCTTGTCATACACCTCCATGGCTCGCACCCAGCGACAGAGGCCCTCGACCATATCCTCCTGGCCTGTACTGACCTGGCATACACCTCCATGGCTCGCACCCAGCGACAGAGGCCCTCGACCATATCCTCCTGGCCTGTACTGACCTGTCATACACCTCCATGGCTCGCACCCAGCGACAGAGGCCCTCGACCATATCCTCCTGGCCTGTACTGACCTGTCATACACCTCCATGGCTCGCACCCAGCGACACACGCCCTCGACCATATCCTCCTGGCCTGTACTGACCTGTCATACACCTCCATGGCTCGCACCCAGCGACAGAGGCCCTCGACCATATCCTCCTGGCCTGTACTGACCTGTCATACACCTCCATGGCTCGCACCCAGCGACAGAGGCCCTCGACCATATCCTCCTGGCCTGTACTGACCTGTCATACACCTCCATGGCTCGCACCCAGCGACAGAGGCCCTCGACCATATCCTCCTGGCCTGTACTGACCTGGCATACACCTCCATGGCTCGCACCCAGCGACAGAGGCCCTCGACCATATCTTCCTGGCCTGTACTGACCTGGCATACACCTCCATGGCTCGCACCCAGCGACAGAGGCCCTCGACCATATCCTCCTGGCCTGTACTGACCTGTCATACACCTCCATGGCTCGCACCCAGCGACAGACGCCCTCGACCATATCCTCCTGGCCTGTACTGACCTGTCATACACCTCCATGGCTCGCACCCAGCGACACACGCCCTCGACCATATCCTCCTGGCCTGTACTGACCTGGCATACACCTCCATGGCTCGCACCCAGCGACACACGCCCTCGACCATATCCTCCTGGCCTGTACTGACCTGTCATACACCTCCATGGCTCGCACCCAGCGACACACGCCCTCGACCATATCCTCCTGGCCTGTACTGACCTGGCATACACCTCCATGGCTCGCACCCAGCGACAGAGGCCCTCGACCATATCCTCCTGGCCTGTACTGACCTGTCATACACCTCCATGGCTCGCACCCAGCGACAGAGGCCCTCGACCATATCCTCCTGGCCTGTACTGACCTGGCATACACCTCCATGGCTCGCACCCAGCGACAGAGGCCCTCGACCATATCCTCCTGGCATGTACTGACCTGTCATACACCTCCATGGCTCGCACCCAGCGACAGAGGCCCTCGACCATATCCTCCTGGCTTGTACTGACCTGGCATACACCTCCATGGCTCGCACCCAGCGACAGAGGCCCTCGACCATATCCTCCTGGCCTGTACTGACCTGGCATACACCTCCATGGCTCGCACCCAGCGACAGAGACCCTCGACCATATCCTCCTGGCCTGTACTGACCTGTCATACACCTCCATGGCTCGCACCCAGCGACAGAGGCCCTCGACCATATCCTCCTGGCCTGTACTGATCTGTCATACACCTCCATGGCTCGCACCCAGCGACAGAGGCCCTCGACCATATCCTCCTGGCCTGTACTGACCTGACATACACCTCCATGGCTCGCACCCAGCGACACACGCCCTCGACCATATCCTCCTGGCCTGTACTGACCTGGCATACACCTCCATGGCTCGCACCCAGCGACAGACGCCCTCGACCATATCCTCCTGGCCTGTACTGACCTGTCATACACCTCCATGGCTCGCACCCAGCGACAGAGGCCCTCGACCATATCCTCCTGGCCTGTACTGACCTGTCATACACCTCCATGGCTCGCACCCAGCGACAGAGGCCCTCGACCATATCCTCCTGGCCTGTACTGACCTGGCATACACCTCCATGGCTCGCACCCAGCGACACACGCCCTCGACCATATCCTCCTGGCCTGTACTGACCTGTCATACACCTCCATGGCTCGCACCCAGCGACAGAGGCCCTCGACCATATCCTCCTGGCCTGTACTGACCTGTCATACACCTCCATGGCTCGCACCCAGCGACAGAGGCCCTCGACCATATCCTCCTGGCCTGTACTGACCTGTCATACACCTCCATGGCTCGCACCCAGCGACACACGCCCTCGACCATATCCTCCTGGCCTGTACTGACCTGTCATACACCTCCATGGCTCGCACCCAGCGACACACGCCCTCGACCATATCCTCCTGGCCTGTACTGATCTGTCATACACCTCCATGGCTCGCACCCAGCGACACACGCCCTCGACCATATCCTCCTGGCCTGTACTGACCTGTCATACATCTCCATGGCTCGCACCCAGCGACAGAGGCCCTCGACCATATCCTCCTGGCCTGTACTGACCTGGCATACACCTCCATGGCTCGCACCCAGCGACACACGCCCTCGACCATATCCTCCTGGCCTGTACTGATCTGTCATACACCTCCATGGCTCGCACCCAGCGACAGAGGCCCTCGACCATATCCTCCTGGCCTGTACTGACCTGTCATACACCTCCATGGCTCGCACCCAGCGACAGAGGCCCTCGACCATATCCTCCTGGCCTGTACTGACCTGTCATAACCTCCATGGCTCGCACCCAGCGACAGAGGCCCTCGACCATATCCTCCTGGCCTGTACTGACCTGTCATACACCTCCATGGCTCGCACCCAGCGACAGAGGCCCTCGACCATATCCTCCTGGCCTGTACTGACCTGTCATACACCTCCATCGCTCGCACCCAGCGACACACGCCCTCGACCATATCCTCCTGGCATGTACTGACCTGTCATACACCTCCATGGCTCGCACCCAGCGACAGAGGCCCTCGACCATATCCTCCTGGCCTGTACTGATCTGTCATACACCTCCATGGCTCGCACCCAGCAACACACGCCCTCGACCATATCCTCCTGGCCTGTACTGACCTGTCATACACCTCCATGGCTCGCACCCAGCGACAGAGGCCCTCGACCATATCATCCTGGCCTGTACTGACCTGTCATACACCTCCATGGCTCGCACCCAGCGACACACGCCCTCGACCATATCCTCCTGGCCTGTACTGACCTGTCATACACCTCCATGGCTCGCACCCAGCGACAGAGGCCCTCGACCATATCCTCCTGGCCTGTACTGACCTGGCATACACCTCCATGGCTCGCACCCAGCGACAGAGGCCCTCGACCATATCCTCCTGGCCTGTACTGACCTGTCATACACCTCCATGGCTCGCACCCAGCGACAGACGCCCTCGACCATATCCTCCTGGCCTGTACTGACCTGTCATACACCTCCATGGCTCGCACTCAGCGACAGAGGCCCTCGACCATATCCTCCTGGCCTGTACTGACCTGTCATACACCTCCATGGCTCGCACCCAGCGACAGAGGCCCTCAACCATATCCTCCTGGCCTGTACTGACCTGTCATACACCTCCATGGCTCGCACCCAGCGACGGAGGCCCTCGACCATATCCTCCTGGCCTGTACTGACCTGTCATACACCTCCATGGCTCACACCCAGCGACAGAGGCCCTCGACCATATCCTCCTGGCCTGTACTGACCTGTCATACACCTCCATGGCTCGCACCCAGCGACACACGCCCTCGACCATATCCTCCTGGCCTGTACTGACCTGTCATACACCTCCATGGCTCGCACCCAGCGACAGAGGCCCTCGACCATATCCTCCTGGCCTGTACTGACCTGTCATACACCTCCATGGCTCGCACCCAGCGACAGAGGCCCTCGACCATATCCTCCTGGCCTGTACTGACCTGTCATACACCTCCATGGCTCGCACCCAGCGACAGAGGCCCTCGACCATATCCTCCTGGCCTGTACTGACCTGTCATACACCTCCATGGCTCGCACCCAGCGACACACGCCCTCGACCATATCCTCCTGGCCTGTACTGACCTGTCATACACCTCCATGGCTCGCACCCAGCGACAGAGGCCCTCGACCATATCCTCCTGGCCTGTACTGACCTGGCATACACCTCCATGGCTCGCACCCAGCGACAGAGGCCCTCGACCATATCCTCCTGGCCTGTACTGACCTGTCATACACCTCCATGGCTCGCACCCAGCGACAGAGGCCCTCGACCATATCCTCCTGGCCTGTACTGATCTGTCATACACCTCCATGGCTCGCACCCAGCGACAGAGGCCCTCGACCATATCCTCCTGGCCTGTACTGACCTGTCATACACCTCCATGGCTCGCACACAGCGACACACGCCCTCGACCATATCCTCCTGGCCTGTACTGACCTGTCATACACCTCCATGGCTCGCACCCAGCGACAGAGGCCCTCGACCATATCCTCCTGGCCTGTACTGATCTGTCATACACCTCCATGGCTCGCACCCAGCGACAGAGGCCCTCGACCATATCCTCCTGGCCTGTACTGATCTGTCATACACCTCCATGGCTCGCACCCAGCGACACACGCCCTCGACCATATCCTCCTGGCCTGTACTGATCTGTCATACACCTCCATGGCTCGCACCCAGCGACACACGCCATCGACCATATCCTCCTGGCCTGTACTGACCTGTCATACACCTCCATGGCTCGCACCCAGCGACAGAGGCCCTCGACCATATCCTCCTGGCCTGTACTGACCTGTCATACACCTCCATGGCTCGCACCCAGCGACACACGCCCTCGACCATATCCTCCTGGCCTGTACTGACCTGTCATACACCTCCATGGCTCGCACCCAGCGACAGAGGCCCTCGCACGCCATGGAGACGTTACGAATAATGGTCGGATCGAAGTCCGGGTTACTCGTGTACCTGGTAAACGGTGGCGGCGGTCAGACGTGTACCCGATAAACGGTGGCGGCGGTCAGACGTGTACCTGGTAAACGGTGGCGGCGGTCAGACGTGTACCTGGTAAACGGTGGCGGCGGTCAGACGTGTACCTGGTAAACGTTGGCGGAGGTCAGACGTGTACCTGGTAAACGGTGGCGCAGGTCAGACGTGTACCTGGTAAACGGTGGCGGAGGTCAGATGTGTACCTGGTAAACGGTGGCAGAAGTCAGACGTGTACCTGGTAAACGGTGGCGGCGGTCAGACGTGTACCTGGTAAACGGTGGCGGCGGTCAGACGTGTACCTGGTAAACGGTGGCGGCGGTCAGACGTATACCTGGTAAACGGTGGCGGAGGTCAGACGTGTACCTGGTAAACGGTGGCGGAGGTCAGACGTGTACCTGGTAAATGGTGGCGGAGGTCAGATGTGTACCTGGTAAACGGTGGCAGAAGTCAGACGTGTACCTGGTAAACGGTGGCGGCGGTCAGACGTGTACCTGGTAAACGGTGGCGGCGGTCAGACGTGTACCTGGTAAACGGTGGCGGAGGTCAGACGTGTACCTGGTAAACGGTGGCGGAGGTGAGACGTGTACCTGGTAAACGGTGGCGGAGGTCAGATGTGTACCTGGTAAAAGGTGGCAGAAGTCAGACGTGTACCTGGTAAACGGTGGCGGCGGTCAGACGTGTACCTGGTAAACGGTGGCGGCGGTCAGACGTGTACCTGGTAAACGGTGGCGGCGGTCAGACGTGTACCTGGTAAACGGTGGCGGCGGTCAGACGTGTACCTGGTAAACGGTGGCGGCGGTCAGACGTGTACCTGGTAAACGGTGGCGGCGGTCAGACGTGTACCTGGTAAACGGTGGCGGCGGTCAGACGTGTACCTGGTAAACGGTGGCGGCGGTCAGACGTGTACCTGGTAAACGGTGGCGGCGGTCAGACGTGTACCTGGCAAACGGTGGCGGAGGTCAGACGTGTACCTGGTAAAAGGTGGCGGCGGTCAGACGTGTACCCACTTGACAAACGGTAGTGGGGACGAGTTATGCACCTTACTAACGATAGCGGAAGTCAGTGACGTTCGTCGCATCTAAGAGACACGAATGGGTCACATACCCTGGTATAAATCTGGTGTATGGTAAGCATTACTTCAATGCCTTGAGAAGGAAAACTGGTTCTGGTTGTAGCAGTTACTAATTACTATTATAACACAGCCCGGTGGGAATTGGAAAGACGAATTATTTTCTATTCAGCGCTAGCATCGAGGCCAATTAGATCATGCCAAAGTAAAACCGGACCATACGATTTATCATCAAAATCACCGTATAAACAAACACCACAAAAACGAACACCACAATTGCATTTAACTACTCACACTCCTGCTTCCAGAGAGCTGCCGTTTACCAATCACTCACTTGTCTCTGATCTTCTTGATGACGGGCACGGGAATATGATCCTTATCGTACGCCTTCAGACTGTCGAGGAACTTGAGATCGCTAAGCATCTTCAGACTGACTCCCCAGTACTCATCAACGGGCCGACCGGTGGCATCGGGCTTCCGCTCTGGTTTGATGCCCTTCATCACACAGATGGCCTCCATCACCTGAGGACATATTATAAACACCGGCTGATCACAAGCTAACTCCTAGCTTAACCCGCGCACTGCAGGGGGTTTGGTTTGCGCCGAACACGAACTGCAGGGGGGGGGGGGGGTGATTTCCGCCCCCGCGAGATCTCGAAAACTACGCTACGTAGCGGCAAGCGGAAAACTGCGTTTGATAGCTTGATACAAGTTCTATCGAAAGTATTTCAGTATTGTTTTTAGGTCAGGTCAAAATTGAGGTCACCAGATGTCATCAAAGGTCAAATTTTCCATTTTTCCTGCTTTAGGACTTCGCTCCAGAAACTCCCATATATCTCGGGAACTAACTAGAAAAAAACGGCAAAAAGCGATCGCCAGCCTTTGAAATTTGCAATCAACAATGTGTCCGCAAATTTGATCTCAGGTCAATATTTGAGGCTCCCGAGGTAAAAAAGGGGAAAATGCTTTTTTTCAGAACTGTTTTTCGCTAATAACTTTAACATAATGAAGCTAGCGAGAAAAAAAAAACCTGTTTACGCCATTGTGTTTGTCTCGTCAAGGCGCTTCGATTGATATACATGGTGACCTTGTTAGGTCAACTTAAAAAATTTGACCACAGGTCACGTGACCTTGACCTGAGGTCAAGACCCAAATATGTCATGTTGCATATAGGGAGACGTGTCTCAACGAGATAAACACATTTCTGTCGGTTTGACTTCTCTATCTTCATTATGTCGCGAGTTATTGACAAACAAGTGATGGTTAACTCGGATGACCTCAAATGACCCCATAGGGGTCACTGAACAAAACTTGCACTTGGATCATCAAGAACATCCTATAATAACATGATCCAGAAGTAATTGGACTACTAGCACGCATATCCTTGAAATAGGAAGCATTTTAATATTTCCCCATTGACTTATTATGGGAGGTCACGAAATTGACCTGACCTTAGGTCACCGATATCAAAACTGCGAGATAAACGAATTGTCAGTACTTATGCCCTCATGACACCCTGCAAGTTTCAAACTGATCGGTGAGAAACTCTGGCTTTGGCACAACTGCAAACGTTTTTGGAGGTGGGGTCACTTGACCTGGTCTGGTGACCTGACCTGAGATGACCCGAGGTAGTTTTTTTTTCTTCAAAGTGTGCGCAATTGATGTCCTAACAGGTGTGCCAAAACCCAGCGGAGCTGCGCGCCGCCGTTTTTTTCGCTATCCGAGAAAAACCTGAGAGGGGGGGGGGGGGGGGCTGAAACCAACCCCCCTGCAGTGCGGGGGTTAATATGCATCAAATGATAAGCACCCATCCCAATGCCCCAATATATTGGTATGCAATTGCACAGCGGTCCTCTGAATCATCAAAAATATACAGCTGGCTTTCCGTGCGATTATGAAAACGCAATAGCCTCCATCCCTCGCCACGCTGCACCTGCGACTCCGTTTCCCTCCATCTCATTTCATTTTCCCATCCCTGCGTCCCCGTTCCCCTCACCCTCAGCGTCCCCTATCTCCGAACACCTTTCATCCTTCGTCTCACGTCCTTCTCAAACCCTCCCCTCATCCCTGGCTTCCCGTCCCAATACACACACTCCCTGCCTCCATCCATGACCACCCGCGGCCCTAGTCGGCCGTCCCTGCCACCCTCTGTCCCTCTCTGTCCCCTTGCTATCCCCGGTCACCTCTCCCGTCCCTGCCACCCTCTGTCCCTCTCTTATCACCCCATCTGTCCCCTTGATATCCGGCCGGTCACCTCTCCCGTCCCTGCCACCCTCTGTCCCTCTCTTATCACCCCATCTGTCCCCTTGATATCCGGCCGGTCACCTCTCCCGTCCCTGCCACCCTCTGTCCCTCTCTTATCACCCCATCTGTCCCCTTGATATCCGGCCGGTCACCTCTCCCGTCCCTGCCACCCTCTGCCCCTCTCTTATCACCCCATCTGTCCCCTTGATATCCCCGATCACCTCTCCCGTCCCTGCCACCCTCTGTCCCTCTCTTATCACCCCATCTGTCCCCTTGATATCCGGCCGGTCACCTCTCCCGTCCCTGCCACCCTCTGTCCCTCTCTTATCACCCCATCTGTCCCCTTGATGTCCCCGGTCACCTCTCCCGTCCCTACCACCCTTTGTCCCTCTCTTATCACCCCATCTGTCCCCTTGATATCCCCGGTCACCTCTCCGTCCCTGCCACCCTCTGTCCCTCTCTTATCATCCCATCTGTCCCCTTGATATCCCAGGTCACCTCTCCCGTCCCTGCCACCCTCTGTCCCTCTCTTATCACCCCATCTGTCCCCTTGCTATCCCCGGTCACCTCTCCCGTCCCTGCCACCCTCTGTCCCTCTCTTATCACCCCATCTGTCCCCTTGATATCCCCGGTCACCTCTCCCGTCCCTGCCACCCTCTGTCCCTCTCTTATCACCCCATATGTCCCCTTGATATCCGGCCGGTCACCTCTCCCGTCCCTGCCACCCTCTGTCCCTCCCTTATCACCCCATCTGTCCCCTTGATATCCGGCCGGTCACCTCTCCCGTCCCTGCCACCCTCTGTCCCTCTCTTATCACCCCATCTGTCCCCTTGATATCCGGCCGGTCACCTCTCCCGTCCCTGCCACCCTCTGTCCCTCTCTTATCACCCCATCTGTCCCCTTCATATCCGGCCGGTCACCTCTCCCGTCCCTGCCACCCTCTGTCCCTCTCTTATCACCCCATCTGTCCCCATGATATCCGGCCGGTCACCTCTCCCTCCCTGCCACCCTCTGTTCCTCTCTTATCACCCCATCTGTCCCCTTGATATCCCCGGTCACCTCTCCCGTCCCTACCACCCTTTGTCCCTCTCTTATCACCCCATCTGTCCCCTTGATATCCGGCCGGTCACCTCTCCCGTCCCTGCCACCCTCTGTCCCTCTCTTATCACCCCATCTGTCCCCTTTATATCCCCGGTCACCTTTCCCGTCCCTGCCACCCTCTGTCCCTCTCTTATCACCCCATCTGTCCCCTTGATATCCCCGGTCACCTCTCCCGTCCCTGCCACCCTCTGTCCCTCTCTTATCACCCCATCTGTCCCCTTGATATCCCCGGTCACCTCTCCCGTCCCTGCCACCCTCTGTCCCTATCTTATCACCCCATATGTCCCTTTGATATCCCCGGTCACCTCTCCCGTCCCTGCCACCCTCTGTCCCTCTCTTATCACCCCATCTGTCCCCTTGATATCCCCGGTCACCTCTCCCGTCCCTGCCACCATCTGTCCCTCTCTTATCACCCCATCTGTCCCCATGATATCCGGCCGGTCACCTCTCCCGTCCCTGCCACCCTCTGTTCCTCTCTTATCACCCCATCTGTCCCCTTGATATCACCGGTCACCTCTCCCGTCCCTGCCACCCTCTGTCCCTCTCTTATCACCCCATCTGTCCCCTTGATATCCCCGGTCACCTCTCCCGTCCCTGCCACCCTCTGTCCCTCTCTTATCACCCCATCTGTCCCCTTGATATCCCCGGTCACCTCTCCCGTCCCTGCCACCCTCTGTCCCTCTCTTATCACCCCATCTGTCTCCTTGATATCCCCGGTCACCTCTCCCGTCCCTGCCACCCTCTGTCCCTCTCTTATCACCCCATCTGTCCCCTTGATATCCCCGGTCACCTCTCCCGTCCCTGCCACCCTCTGTCCCTCTCTTCTCACCCCATCTATCCCCTTGATATCCCCGGTCACCCGACACTGACCAGCCGGACGGCGGACGGCGGGTTCTTCATGCTCTTCACCAGGGTGATGTCTGCCGGCTTCAGCGTGTCCAGGGCGCTCAGTGCCGCCTCCATGGCCGGGATCGCCTCCGCCAGGTCACTCTCACAGTCGTCTTTGATGGCCTGAGACGCCGCCGCCGCCTCGTTCGCAGTCGCTTCGTCGGCGCCGACGATCTGTTGGCGGAGCGGGGGGCAAGAGGATGAGGTCAGCAGGGCATGTAGGAGCGGGTAAAGGTTCCACCGACGATCTGTTGGCGGAGCGGGGGGCAAGAGGGTGAGGTCAGAAGGGCATGTAGGAGCGCGGAGGTTCCAGCGACGTGCTGTTGGAAAGGGATGGGGAGCGGGTGACGTTGGCGAGGTTAGGGTCAGGGATAGGTTCCAGCGACGTGCTGTTGGAAAGGGATGGGGAGCGGGTGACGTTGGCGAGGTTAGGGTCAGGGATAGGTTCCAGCGACGTGCTGTTGGAAAGGGATGGGGAGCGGGTGACGTTGGCGAGGTTAGGGTCAGGGATAGGTTCCAGCGACGTGCTGTTGGAAAGGGATGGGGAGCGGGTGACGTTGGCGAGGTTAGGGTCATGGATAGGGCAATGACGTGGCGTGGTACCGGTTTAGTGTTGTTTAAGTTTATCACTCGTGATTACGTTTTCTGTCGTGGATGAGCAGAAGTGGGGAGCAGATGTGTGTCGATCCTAAACGGGTCCCGGGATATAACACCACTGTCATACAGTTTCATTATGCACCATCGCTTAATGTCGGTGTCTGTGTCTGCCCCACCGCCGAGTATAAACTCCAGTATCGGTACGCGACGCACTGGTGAACACAACCCGGCAGTGGCACACCAGGCCTCGGCTCCCAGCCGAGCACAGCGGTGGCACACCAGGCCCCGGCTCCCAGCCGAACACAGCGGTGGCACACCCGGCCCCGGCTCCCAGCCGAGCACAGCGGTGGCACACCCGGCCCCGGCTCCCAGCCGAGCACAGCGGTGGCACACCAGGCCCCGGCTCCCAGCCGAACACAGCGGTGGCACACCAGGCCCCGGCTCCCAGCGGTGGCACACCAGGCCCCGGCTCCCAGCCGAACACAGCGGTGGCACACCAGGCCCCGGCTCCCAGCCGAACACAGCGGTGGCACACCCGGCCCCGGCTCCCATCCGAGCACAGCGGTGGCACACCCGGCCCCGGCTCCCAGCGGTGGCACACCAGGCCCCGGCTCCCAGCGGTGGCACACCAGGCCCCGGCTCCCAGCGGTGGCACACCAGGCCCCGGCTCCCAGCCGAGCACAGCGGTGGCACACCAGGCCCCGGCTCCCAGCCGAGCACAGCGGTGACACACCCGGCCCCGGCTCCAGCCGAACACAGCGGTGGCGCACCAGGCCCCGGCTCCCAGCCGAGCACAGCGGTGACACACCCGGCCCCGGCTCCAGCCGAACACAGCGGTGGCACACCAGGCCCCGGCTCCCAGCGGTGGCACACCAGGCCCCAGCTCCCAGCCGAGCACTGCGGTGACACACCCGGCCCCGGCTCCAGCCGAACACAGCGTGGCACACCAGGCCCCGGCTCCCAGCCGAGCACAGCGGTGACACACCCGGCCCCGGCTCCAGCCGAACACAGCGGTGGCACACCAGGCCCCGGCTCCCAGCGGTGGCACACCAGGCCCCGGCTCCCAGCCGAGCACAGCGGTGGCGCCTCTGGCGGCTACCTTCATCAACTAAGCAGTCACCATTGTCTGACGGGATCAGCTGAACTACAGTTTCCCCAGACGTCCGCTAGGGCGACAGTCCAGCACGCCGACAGGAGAGGCGGGGTGGGTTGTAGCGATACGGAACGTGCGAGCCGGATGAATGGGAATTAGCACATCACGAGCAGCGGCAGCCAGCAGCGACTGAATGGCGCTCGTAATACATGCCGGGTGAACACTGCGCCTGAGAGCTTCGTCAATGACATGAATACAAATGCAATAAATATAATATAATACATACAATAAATAAGCACTATAATAAAATAAATACAATAAATAAGCAATCTAACACAATAAAAAACAATAAATAAGCAATATAAGAAAATAAATATAGAAATAAGAAATATCATAGAAAAATAGAAATAGTAGGTATACGAACAATCGAATTGTGAGTTACGCCATGCTGTAACAAAATGCCGTAGATTTTAGGACTTCTTTTCTATAGCAATATTATTTCGCTGCCGAAAACCCTTCTCTGGGTTGTAACCTAAATTTTCAGGGACTAGGTTTTCGTTTTCAGGATTCGACTTTATCCGAGCATTTAATAAATTTACAAAGAACAATTTCGGGTAGCAGCAAGCCTTTTATAACTCAAATTTAAATATTTACAATGCAGGCGAATACGCATTATTATTATTAGACTCCAAGTGACTGGACGATGCAAAAATCAGCCTAAGGAAATCTTAGTCGATATTTTAAGCTTTTTTATTGAATCGATCCGAATCAGTGATGCCAAAATATGCGAATAATAAGAATACCGCACTGAAACGGCACCGACGCGGTGACTGGTGAGTGGTGTAAAACACGCGGCGTGACCACCACCCTGAGTAGCGAGTAGGTTGCAATTAAGCCCGTGCACATGTACCGGCTATTGTTGCCTAGACACGTAGCTTCGTCACGGAATAATGCGAGGCCCGGCATGTCAGCCAACCAGGCATATCAGGCCCAACATCAAACATACCGGGCTCCGTGGGGCCGACCTTAGCACCTCTAATACACATTGTATGGAGTAATGCGAGGCCCGGCATGTCAGCCAACCAGGCATATCAGGCCAGACATCAAACATACCGGGCTCCGTGGGGCCGACCTTAGCACCTCTAATAAACATTGTATGGAGTAATGCGAGGCCCGGCATGTCAGCCAACCAGGCATAGCAGGCCCAACATCAAACATACCGGGCTCCGTGGGGCCGACCTTAGCACCTCTAATAAACATTGTATGGAGTAATGCGAGGCCCGGCATGTCAGCCAACCAGGCATATCAGGCCAGACATCAAACATACCGGGCTCCGTGGGGCCGACCTTAGCACCTCTAATAAACATTGTATGGAGTAATGCGAGGCCCGGCATGTCAGCCAACCAGGCATATCAGGCCAGACATCAAACATACCGGGCTCCGTGGGGCCGACCTTAGCACCTCTAATAAACATTGTATGGAGTAATGCGAGGCCCGGCATGTCAGCCAACCAGGCATATCAGGCCAGACATCAAACATACCGGGCTCCGTGGGGCCGACCTTAGCACCTCTAATAAACATTGTATGGAGTAATGCGAGGCCAGGCATGTCAGCCAACCAGGCATATCAGGCCAGACATCAAACATACCGGGCTCCGTGGGGCCGACCTTAGCACCTCTAATACACATTGTATGGCATGAATGGAATGACAAGTACGATTGGAATGAACCATTAATTTCCAGTGCATGTCCGGCTGGCTGCACACACACCTAATTGATTTCGCGTCAAACGAATTCGGTCAGCACTAAAACCAGTCATTCAACAAACATCAAACACACCGCAGTCGCTGGCCCCGGAAACGGACTAGTTCCGTTTCCGGTCCGGTCACCGCCGCCGCCGCCCCGCCTGTCTGACCGCTCAGAGGGCCGGACGAGGTCGGACAGAGCGCGACGGGCGGCGGCGGCGGCTCGGGCCGGGCCCGTGCTTGTACGCAGCTCATCGGTCAGCACTAAAGCCGCGGTTAATGGCGGGATCCGTGTCACCAGCCGGCCTGGCACCGAGCTGTGGACCCGTGAACGCGTGACGCTATTGGCGTCCGGCCAGCCAATAGACAGGAAGTAGGGGTGAGACAAAAACTAGTCATGTCCGGTTGCCATTACTCACGCCCAAATTCGCCGGCGGGTCACACACGCACCAGCCCGCACACACGCACCGTCGCCATTGCACACACACACACACACACACACACACACACACACACACACACACACACACACACACACACACACACACACACACACACACACACACACACACACACACACACACACACACACACACACACACACACACACACACACACACACACACACACACACACACACACACACACACACACACACACACACACACACACACACACACACACACACACACACACACACACACACACACACACACACACACACACACACACACACACACACACACACACACACACACACACACACACACACACACACACA
>JAXIVJ010012449.1:32500-35000 GCA_036785665.1 Chirona hameri
GATTCCATGAATGTTAGGAGTTCAAGTCACAAGTGAGAGGAAGCTGGGGAGTTTAAAAGTGATCTGTATTTTCCTAATATCGATTCAATGAGCTGTGAAGAGGAAGATGTTGCTTGTGGAGGAACAAATTGAAGCCCGCGGTTTTGCTAGCGTGCAAATCATCAGTGGAGTCGCTTACGATGCATAAAGACCAGGCTCCACTATGCGTGATCGTTTCGGAAAGTACGCACGGTTTTTGCAAGTTTGCGTCTTTTGCGTACCGTTTTTTGACACCGTCCGGGATTTTCGTAGTATAGTGTTGAAATGGTAATGAGACTGATCCTTTTGATGAATACGCATCAGTGCTTGAGTACTCAGGCTTAAAAGTAGTCAAGGATTTCACGTGGGTCAATACTCAACTGGGCACCGCCTTCAATTTCGATTGGCGTCACACGGGAGGGGTGCGCGGGCGTGTGCCCGCTCGATTAGGTTATACAAATGTAAAAATAAAAACAAATAAAAAATTGCTTGCAGCGTAGGAACGGTCAGGAGAGGTGCCGCGATATAGGTGCTCCAAGCACCTCTGCACCAATCCTCAGTGTTCTGCAGTGCTTGTTTTTATGTACGAATTTGGGAAAATAAAATGATGATGATGATGACTCAACAGTTTAGGCTCCAGAGGTTACGATGGCATTTTCTTTAACAAAAAAAATCGTGAATAACTTTGTATCAGTTAAACATAGAACAATAATTTTGACACCATCGTGTTTGTCTCGTCAATGCGCTTCGAAAAATATTAATGGTGTCCTGGTTAGGTCAACTTCAAAATTTGACCTCAGGTCAATGTCATTTGGTGACCCAGGTAAGTCATGTTGCCTTTGGGGCGATGCATCTGGACGAAACAAACACATTGGTGCCATTCGCACGTCTCTATCTATATTCTATCAAGAGTTATTGACAATACAGATTTCCGGCGATGCGCCACCAACTGTCTCAGACTACGCAATCTTGCAAAAACCGGAAAAAGTTCAAAACTCTGAACTTTTTTTGCGTACTTGCATACTTGCGTCTTTTGCAGAATTGCGTACTTCCGTGCTGCGTCTTTTGCAAGTTTGCGTGATATTTCATGCGTACTTTGCGTACTGTTCCAGTGTAGCTCAGTCAATGCATTTTCTATCAGCTGAACATTTTTAGACTACGCAAAAGACGCAAACTTGCAAAAACCGTAGGTACTTTGCGTACTATCACGCATAGTGTAGCCTGGGCTTAAGTCGCTTACATATTCGTACGATTGTTGGAATCTAACCGAGCTCTGCCGTACACACAACGGGTATTTATCATGATGATGTATTGATGCATATCCAATCATGCTTTGTGCGCAGCGGAACCTCGATTGTTGTCGTTTTGTATGAAAGTTTTTTTCAGGGAAATTACATCCATGTTTGTGCTTCGCCTCGTCTTTTATTAGATAAAATGTGATAGGGCGAAAAAGCCGCCTGACGGGACTTTGAACCCGTAATCTTCGGATGTTAAACCATTGTAATCAGCGCCTCTCGGCCACTCGGCCACCGTTGCGACAGGTAATGGTGTGGGAAATAAACAGTACCTATATATAGTTGAGGAGGGATGGAAAAAGGTCAAAATTACAATGTGGTGCGGGTTTCATGGAAGATAACCTTATCTTGGATCACAATACCGTGGCGAAACAAACATATTGTGATAAGCCGATTGTGTCGCTGTTCCTCCCGTCTCGGAAGTTCCCTAACGAAGTGTGTCACGTGAAACATGTGTTAAGCATGAGGAAGCGATAAAGTGGAAAAGCTAGAAAGTGCAAAAGTGCGAAACCGACACGACAAAACGATATATCGCAAAAGCGCATCACGAAAAGTGCACAGTGGAGCCTAGACAATTCTTATTTAAAAAAATCGAGCCGTGGCTTGATTTGTTCTTAAAAGAATGGCCTCTGGACCAGACTGGTTATTGATTCGACACTGATTGAATCGATTGGAATCGTTCAATCCAAATCCCTTGATACAAAAATAATTGATTCACTACCAGATCTTTTGATTTGTGATCGTGATTGAATCAAAACCCGCATCAAATCAAGGCTGATTGAATTACAAGATTTAACGATTCAAGTACACTGGTAAATTGTGCAAGTACATGCAGTCCCAGTGGCTACATTTATTTATACTGAAATAGTATTGATGTAACAATGTTTTAATGATCATATATATGTATGTTTCCATTTGTATTCATTTTACATAAATTCACCACATATATTTAGATGTTGAATCAAACGTGAATCAATTAAAATATTTGCTCTGATTCTTCAAATCGGGAAAAGAATAAATTCTCAAAATTTTATCCGTGAATCAAACGGTGATTGAATCATTCAGATTCCCAAAATGAATCATGATTGAATCGTTCCCAAAAAGTTGAATCCATAACCAGTCTGTTCAGGACCCGGCCCGGAGATGTTTAGCGTCGAAACAGTGCCTCGGAAATGCAGCAGCAAAGC
>JAXIVJ010012450.1:0-27500 GCA_036785665.1 Chirona hameri
GGGGTTACGCCCCCCCCCCCCCCCCCCCCAACGGGTCCATCGTTACTAAGCAACTGTCATTGTGACGTCACGCTGGACTATTCAGGTGAGGAAATAACCACACCGCAGAAATGTCTGCTTTTACTCGAAATTTTGGGCGTCATACTATTGGGCGTGGTTGAAGTCCGATTCACAATGTTGCAATACACACACAAACAATCTACTTCAACACCACAACTAATACCATACCTCACAAACACCAACACAGATTAGCTATCACATCACGGCACAAGTAAACACGTCATAACGCTCCCAAAACGCTCCCCGTTTAGTTCGCAGTCGTCACCAGGTGGCAGCATCTTCGCACGCAGAGCGTCCCATGTCTTACGTCTCCGGTTGTCCGTCAGTCCGTCGCCCGCATTACTCCCTGGTCTGCAGATGGGCACAGCCAGAGCGATGCGCGGCTGCTGGGAGAACGAGCACAGGTACTTGGTGATGTACCGTCTCGCGTTCTCTCAGTACGCCAGGTCGTTCAGCGTGTCAGCATCTTCCTTCATGTTGAAGTCGTACCGGGTCGAAGTCCATTGTCCATTGTTCCTCCTGAGGGATCGGCATCACCGGTCGTCGGCCATGGCTTCAGCGGTGGCGCAGTGATATTGATCGACGTCAGTCAGCCACCCCAAACGCCCCAAACATAAAATCTTCCATGAAAACGGCTATTAACCGTTTTCACGAAGGATTTTACGTTTGTGGCGATTGGGGCGTTTGGGGCGTTTGGGGCGTTTGGGGCGATTGGGTCTATAGTTCGTAAGAACAAGGCTTTTCCCGGTTATTTTTGGTATCAATCGCAATTTTATGAATTCATGAATAAGTATATGCTCTTACAATGCAATATTTCCCGTTAGTTTGCTTTGAATATTCAAATTCAGGAGCAAATCTGGCAATTTTGTGTAGTGTTAGTTCCTTTTACAAAACATACCGCAAACGCCCTAAAAAGAGGCTAAAAGTGTACTAGTATACTAGCTTTGATTAAATAAAATACGCAATTGACAGTTAGTTGGGGGAAAATTTAAGATATTAATGACAAAGAAATATAATATTATGATGAAAAATGCAATCAAATGTCAAAAGCATAGACAGGCCTTAATTCATCGTCGCTCCGTCCCGCTGAGATCGTCCAATTTAGAACGGTAACTTCGTTGGCTTCTGAAAACCGGAACAATCCTTACTCATTTATTTAAGCAACGAAACATACCAGATGTTCTTGATTTGATCAATTGATTAATTGATGAATCTCATAAAAAGCTGAAAGAACCTCAGAAAAAAAACACTTATAAACCCATGAATCATGCGGGCTTTCTGCAGCCACTGGTAATGAAAACTCACAAATGGCGGCTCTAGATCGAACAGAAGGCATGGCTGGGCGCAGACCACGGTTCTGCACATGCGCAACGTGACGTCAGGCGACCGGCTGGCTCGTGGCCATGGTAACGGGCCGGCTGGCACCGGAGTCATGTGGTCGCCATGATTACCGGGCGGCGGCGCCTGCGCGGAGCCAGCGCAGAGCCGGAGCCAGCATTCTCGTCATCTTACAACAAATGATCAAAACGAAATCGCTAATTATAATTAATCCTTGCTATCAAAAGGGAATATGACTGAAAATATGAATGGACTAATTCATCTAGTTTTCATTGAAATAAGCTATTATTCCTGAAAATCATGTCGTTGCAAAATATGACCATTTCCCGAACCCCGCACATCCGGGATTCGAGCAAGATGGAGTCTCACCAAACGCCCCAAACCACCACAGCCATCTGGCATCACCAGAGCTAGTTTAAGATGAAATTGTTAATTTTAAGTAAACTATGGTGTTATCATTCAAATGGAATTTCCAGAAAAATGCATTAATTCATAAAGTTGCGATTGATATCAAAAATCACCGGGAAAAGCCGTGTTCTTACGAGTTATAGACCCATTTACTCAAAACGCCCCAATCGCCCCAATCGCCCCAATCGCCCCAAACGCCTCAAACGCCCCAAACGCAAAATGCTTCGTGAAAACGGCTATTGTTGTCAGCCAGGAGAGAGAGGTACTGGGGGTCGTCTTTGTCTCGTCTGTCGGGTCGGTAGGTTCGTCTGGAGGAGTCATGTCGCGTCCAGTCGAGCCGTCGGAGGGGCGGGATTTCCGGGACGGTGTTCGGTTACGACAAAGGTTAACCGTCGGACATCGGGTACACCTCAGTACGACTAGCACTAACGTAACCAAAACAGCTACTATAGTGACCGATACTAGGTCACTACGTATCTGCTGGCGGTGGTCAGTAAAACGAGTTGTGAATGTACTTTTAAACACCTCAATACGGTGCGCAATTTTCTCAGCAAAAGTCCACGATGTCCGCGTTTCTATAGGAAAATGAAGATTCCAGTGATTGTACGAGGCCTCCTGACCTCGAGGTAGGAAGCAACTTTAAAATACACTGGAGCCATCGAAAATAGCAGAGCAGGATAAAACATATTCGCCCACATCTGCAAACACACAGACACATGTCACATAATTGCATACAGTGGGTTAGTACACTACAGATACAATTCGGCACACTGGCCTTAAACTCACAATAAATCCACATAACTCAACATAACATCACAGTGGCACACTGGCCCTGAACTTGTAATTAATCCACAATCCACATTCCAGTGGTACTCTGGCCCAATGACAACTCGGCGCACTAGCCGATGTTACCATCACGAAACGCTACACGTCACAGTTTCTCTATCTGAGCGAGCATTCGCTCCATCATCATCTCATTTATCTCCACCATTGCCTGTTGCGCTTTCATCAATTGTGACAAAAGCATGGATTTACTCACACTAGTGTTAGTAACACTTTCACTCTGCATGCATGCACCGACGTCTAATCCTTCCGTATCCGTAGAATCAGAACCCAAATCTGAGGGAGCATGGCGACTAAATTTGTCAGGGGGGCTTTGCGTTTCTGGATCTGAAGAGTTAGACTCAGAACGAACGAGCGGTCTCTTTGAAAAAGTCCTCGGAGTTTCCATAGTTTTCTGCGTTTTTCCCGAAGCTAATTTCCTAGAAAGTTCGGCTAAAGGTAAATTTTCCTCGACTTTCTCTTGTTCTTTTTCCTGATTCCAACGTCGTTGGAGTTCGGTAAGTGGCAACTCGTCCTCGTCGAAAGACATTCGGTCCGCGTCTAACTCACTTTCCGGCAGATCAGGCAGTTCCTCAGGGGGTAAATGACTTTCAAAAAAGGGGAGGCAGTACGGATTCACTTACCAGTTCCGGTTCAGACTCAGAAAAGTGATCGTCGTCTAAGTGATCAGCAGCAGAGAATCTCGAACGCCTAGGCGGCTGAACTCGAAGCGGTATGAACGATTTCTGACTTTGTTCATACTTACTGTTGATATGAGTCGGTTCTTCAGAAACATTCTCCCAATGCGTATGGGGTCTGCCTGTCTCAGATTGTTTGCGTTGACCACCTTTGTTTCGCCAGGCAGCTGATTTTGTATCACAAAAGTAACATCACTTAGGGCCTTGATAACTCGGTAAAACGGTTTCCAATGAGACGTTAATTTTGATGAGTGCGCAGCATCAGCTGGATTTCTGAAGTAGACCATGTCACCTACCTTCAATTTGACTGGTTTCGCTTTTCTGTCATAGTACCCTTCGTTTGTATCGTGACTACGGGCGAGGTTATGCCGAACATGGTGATACGCACGATGTAAATTCTCAAGCATTGTTGGAACGTATTCGTCTCCCTGGTAGCGGTATTTCGGCGAAAGAAGTGTATCTACCGGTAAAACTAGGTCGCGACCATACATAATGTAAAACCGACTGTATTTTGTGCTTTCGTTTTTGGCAGTACGGTACGCAGACAATATTGATGGAATAATTGTGTCCCGGTCTCGCTGAGAACGATCTACTAATTTAGCCAACATACCATTCTGAACTCTGTTGTACCTTTCGCATTGTCCGTTCGACTGAGGATGATACATGGAAGTACGTATATGTTTGATATTGAAGAATATCTGGTCAATGACGGCATTGCAGAACTCAGTTCCGTTGTCGGAAACTATGACTCGTGAACACGCGTGACGAGGGATGATATGTTCAATCAAAATTTGAGCGACAGTCTCGGCACTTTTCGACTTTGTTGCAAATGATTCTGGCCAACCAGAAAACAAATCAATAATGTTGATAATGTATCGATTTCCATCGTAACTTTCAGGGAAAGGACCGGACGTGTCAATAGCGATCTGTTCGAAGGGATATTTCGGAGTCTGCATGCTTTGCAGAGGAGCACGTTCACGACGAAGCTTTCTCATATTGCAGCCTACACATGTCTTCAAGAATTGAACGACATCACGATACATTCCTGACCAATAATAACGAGAACGGATTTTGTCATATGTTTTGTCTTCTCCCAGATGACCACCAAAATAGCCTGAATGAATCTCCTCGATCAACGGTTGTTGCAAAAACTCATGGGCGTCGCCACCACTAGGGACACTAGGGACATTGTCCCCAGTAATTTTCAAATCCTCAAAATCTACTAAGGACTGTCCCTAGTAAAATTCGAAACTGCCTTTGCTGGGGTCATGCTGGGGACACGGGACATGTCCCTAGTAACTTTCAGATAGATAACCTCAACATCATCAAAAGTTGAAGTACACATGTACTTAAATTTTTCCAAGTAACGTTGAGACCGAGGCGAGTGGCGACGCCCTTGAAGGCACAGATTTGGCCGTACGTGGTCGCATAGGCGGATCCAGGGGAGGGGGGAAACGGGGCCATGCCCCCCCCCCCCCCCCCCAAGACGGTCAAGGGGGGGGGGGCAAACTATGTTTTGCCCCCCCCCCCCCCCCCAAGACAAGTCTAATGCACGCTTAAAATGTATTTTTGGAGCGTTTTTGGGCATCCTAAGAAGGAAATTTCCAGATGTTGTTTTTGTAAGTGCAAAAAAGTAAACAAAAAACTCGACCAATGTCCGTATACTGAGCGATTCAGTTAACACTAGATAAAATGGGATTCTGCTGAGCTCATTAACATTACGCCTATGAGCGTTGCATGGAAAGAATTGAGTTAGAAATATTTCCGACCGCACCCCCCCCCCCCCCGAGGTGAAAGTGGCCTCGGCCTTATGGTATCAATGTGTCCCTAGTAGTTTTGAAACCGTGGCGACGCCCCTGCAAACACTTGGGAATGACGAGTTGTAATCCTGTGAAATTTCCACATTTTGAAGGTTCACTAATCCTAAACAGAATTTCATCTTCCAAGATGTCATGACGAGAGATATCCTCATAGCTCGAATGACTAGAATCACCTAATATTTTAAGAATGCGCTGAATTTCAGCATCCTCTGACTGAATAGTTCGGAAATCCGGATGATTTTCCAAGAATTCGCGGAATTTCTCTTTCGACTTTCGCTCCTGCTCGCTACACGACTCTACTTCTGACTGCAGTTGAACACTTGGTGCTCGATCGGAATCAATAACGTTCACGCTACAAGTGACCTCACTCACATCCACATCACAATCAACTCTTTGTCCGTCGACGCCTTCCTTGATCTGGCCTGCATAATTAGCGGGGCCCCCAATGATGACTCACCAGTCATCAGCTCATCTTCTCCATCATCTCCTACACTGGGGCCAAGGCGCGACAAAGCATCAGCAAATACGTTCTTGCTGCCACTTATATATTGCACATCACAACCATACTCGTCTAGCATAATAGCCCAACGCTGGACTCGAGCGTTCCGCATCTCACTAGTAAACAAGTGTCCGAGCGGCTTGTGATCCGTCATCACGGTAAATTTGGAACCAAGTAGAAATGGCCTGATTTTTTGGACACTGTAAATGATGGCATAAGCCTCCTTTTCAATAATCGGCCAACGTTGTTGGGTTTCGTTTAGCTGGTGGGATAGGTACTGAATGGACCACGATTCTTTTAACCAGCAGCTTGCTGAGATAGACTGGGCCCCAGTCTTTGATTGTGAAACCACGGAACGTAAATGGACTGTTTTCCATCAGACCTTCATTGATCGACTGAATACTGTCGCGCCGCTAAAACGTGTGCGTGAGAGGCAGGTGACTGCGCCGCCGGTAACCGCCCAGACGCAGCAACTACTGCAGCGCCGCCGCGCGGCCCTCGCTGGAAACGACCGCGCCGAGTACAAACGAGTGAACCGACTGTGCCGCGCCGCCGTGCGGAACGAGAGCCGTGAGAAATACGCGGGTGCGATCAGTCGCGGTGACCGAGGGGGCCTGTGGCGTGTGCTGCGGTCAGTGATAGGTCGGAAACAGCAGACTTGTGAAATACCGAGGATCACACCGAATGCCTTGAATGACTATTACGTTATGATCGGCCCGACCACGGCTGCTAGTGTCCCAGCTACTACTATTCATGTGCCTACGAGACTCCCAAGAGTGTCGACATGTGCATTTAAGGTGCAGGCAATTAACTTAGACACACTGTATGCCACCCTCATGTCAATGAAACCATCGAACTCAACCGGGAAGGACGGTGTAAGTGTACGCATCTTGCAGTCATTCTTCCCGGGGTAGGCCATGCGCTATTAGATGTTGTTAATGCTAGCCTAGCCACCGGCGTGGTACCGCGTGATTGGAAGCACGCGTTGGTGACCCCTATACCAAAAGGGAAGGTGTCCGCCGAGCCATCCGACACACGACCCATCTCGATATTGCCCGCGATCATGAAATTAGTTGAACGTGTAGTGCAGAAACAACTATCAGGCTACCTCGAGGACAATTATTTGCTTTCGGACGCACAACACGGATATCGAAAACAACGTTCTACTGAAACGGCCCTTCACGTCATAACAGATCAGGCTCTTCAAGCCATGGATAGTGGTAACATCTGCATTTTGGTATTATTGGATCTCTCAAAATGTTTTGATGTTGTTCCTCATGACAGACTTTTGGAAAAACTTTCTTTGTACGGCGTAGATGCTTCTTGGTTCCGCGACTATCTGACACACCACTCACAGCAGGTCCAGGTGAGGTGCGCGGACGGAACGGCTCTTCTTTCAGACTCCAAGGAAAATGTGATCGGTGTGTACCAGGGCGGAGCGTTGAGCTGTGTGTTGTACATGCTGTTCGCGAATGACCTTAGTCTGTGTGTGCCAGACGGTGTCAGTGTAGTCCAGTTCGCTGACGACACGCAACTAATGGTTACAGGTAGGAAGGGTGACGTGCAACAGCTGATCATTCGCATGGAGGACGTGCTTGACCGAGTGTACCAGTGGTTTTGTCATAACGGCATGAAACTAAACGCCACAAAAACTCAGATGGTTGTATTGGGAACGCCAGCGATGCTTCGCGACTTAGCGCCAGTTACGCTTAGTTTCTGTGCAGCCACCATTGCTGAGTCAAAGGAGGTGAAGAATCTCGGCGTGTCAATGGACCGACATCTGAACTTCGCATCACACGTAGACAGCGTGTCTCGCAAGTGCACAGGTATACTTATAGCGTTGGTGCACGCACGCCATGTTATACCGAGATCGGCGCTGAAGTGTATCGTTGAAGCGCTTGTCGTGTCTATGATGCGATACTGCCTGTCGGTATTCGGTTCATGCGGTGAGACGCAGCTACACCGTGTTCAAAAAGTGATCAACTTTTGTGCACGAGTCGTGACTGGCAAGAGACGTAGCGATAGCGTGTCTGAGACCATCAAACAGCTTAAGTGGTTGACTGCAAGACAGCTGGTGACATACCACACGGTATGTGCTGTAGAGCGCACCATCGTGACAGGTCAGTCTGAGTACCTCAGAAGCACGATAGGATACCGGGCTTGCCAACGTCACCACCACGACACAAGACGAGCTGGCCTCCTTACGCTCCCCTCTATTCGCACGGAGGCAGGTAGAAGGAGATTATGCTACCGCGGCGTGACTCGTCTAAACGAGCTAAATGTAGAGCCAGGAACGCTATCCTACCGGGCGAAAGTTAGACAAATACTGTTGTCAAGCTAGGGGAGGTGAATGGGCAGGTGTGTATCAACAGTCATCTTTTGCATGTATGTACGTGTATCTTTGTTCGTGAAGTATTTTTCTGTGTAGGTATGCAAGTTCACCATGGCTGCGTTTTATATGTGTCAATGTTCTGTCGTGAACTTGTGAAAAGCCACTCCAAAGAGTGGATCTTGTTCAAATACACTACATCTACATCACCCATCTCTGTATCCTGAACGAGAGCTGCACCTATTGCGTAATGTGAAGCGTCAGTATATACTTTGTACGGTTTGCTAAGGTGGGGGTAAGCCAAGATAGGAGCTTCCATGAGCGCAGCGCGCAGAGTTTCAAAAGACTTTTGACACTCATCGGTCCAATAAAAGCGGCGATTCTTTTTAGTCAGTTCTGTCAACGATTTCGCAACCTTCGCAAAATTGGGAACAAAACGACGATAATACGAGCACATGCCAATGAACGAACGAATCTCTTTGACCGTGGATGGAGGTGCCAGTTTCTGAATCGCTTTCACTTTTTCAGAATCGGGTTTGATACCACTAGCTGCAACCACATGACCAAGATAATTGACCTCCTTTTTCAAGAACTCACATTTTTACATTTTTTACTTTAACCCGGCGTCTCGCAGACGTGAAAATTCGGTCTCGAAATGCTCTAAATGCTCCTCAAAAGTCTTCGAAAAAATGATGATGTCGACTAGGTATGCGATAGCAAATTGATGCTGAATTCCGACCAAAACCTTGTTCATAATCTCAGAGAAAACTACTGCAGTATCCAAAAAACATAACCAAACATTGATATAAACCTAAGAAGCAAGTAAATGCCGTCTTCTCTTTTGAGTCTGGATCCATGACAATTTGCCAATAACCACTCCTGAGATCCAAAAAAGTGAAATATTGCGATCCATCAAGTGACGCCAAAATGTCGTCTATGCGGGGAAGAGGGTAGCTATTTTTAACTGCAACTTTGTTAAAAGCCCTTAAATCTATACAAAACCTTTCTTGACCATCCTTCTTGTCTACTATCACTATCGGACTAGACCACGGACTTTGACTGGGTTCAATTACACCTGCTTTTAGCACGTTTTCTATGTGATCCTCCACCATTTTTTTTTATACTGAATCGTATCCGATAAGGGTTTCGTTTGATGGGAGGATGATTTCCCGTATCGATTTTTGCTTTCACCAAATCCGTACGTCCTAAATCCGTACGTCCTAAATACACAGTCTTCGTGATCTACTAAAACTTCAGCAAGACCAATCACTGAACGAGCAGGCAAAGTATAGTCTCTACCGGACGTGTTTGCAATGGCTACTGGAGTTTGACGGTTTTTGTTCACACGACCTAAACTACTGACTAAACACAAACCAGGTTCTTCTCCAAGAATTAGCACATTGTTGAGAGTTGCACTGCACATTCCTGATCAATGAGTTGTGCACGGTTGATTTTAGCTGGGATCTCACCATATGATTGAGCGGCAATGGTAACTTGTTGGGGAACACGAACCAAAGAAGTGACAGAATCACACGTAAGACGCTGGGGTCTCAGGGGAATGACGTTTCTTGACGAGTTTTTTGACCGAAGTTAAGTTGAGCACTGAAGTCAGACAATAAATCGTTTCCAAGAATGCACTGGTTTTTCAAACCACCGACAATCTGAAACCTGTACGGTTGACTGAATTTTGAGATTTTCACTTGAAGCACAGCTGTTCCAAAGTTTTTCAGTTTGTGTCCGGAGACAGACTGGAGTGGGGTACAGTTTGCGGTTGAGAACTCCGAAACATTTTTGGCAGCGATGTTGTTGAATGTCTCTCGAAATCAATGAAATATCAGCCCCAGAATCGACTAATGAATACGTTTTCTTTTGTCCTAAATAAAGCCAACACCTCCGGGTGTCAGGTTTTACATGAACTCGTGCAATTTGGGGGCCATTACCCTGCAATTTGGAGGGACCTTTTCCCGTTTCCTCCTCTGGTGGGTCCCTGCGCCAGAGCTTTTTAGTAAGGGTTGCAAAATACATGTCTATGTCTATGTCTATTTTAGTCGGCCTGAGTGGCCCTCGGTCGGCCTATAGGGGTCCCTAGTGTGCCTGTGGGGCTCTTCTGTCGGCCTTAGGGGGCTCTCGGTCGACTTGAGAGGCCCTTGGTCGGCTTGAGGGGGCCCTTGGTTGGCCTGAAGGAGAACTCAGTCGGTCTGAGGGGACCATCGGTCGGCTAGAGTGGCTCTTGAGTCTTGCCAGACCTGAGCGGGCCCCAGGCTTGTCTTAGAGGGCCATTGTCTAGACCGGAAAGAACCCGGCGGTCTGAGAGGGGCCTCAGTTGTTTTGAGACAGTATCTTCCAGGCCTTAGAGCCTTAGGCTCCTTGTCGTTTTGAAATTACCTTTGTCAGGCCTGAGAGGACCCTGTGCCTGTCTGATAGATCTGTTTACCAGTTTGAAAGGACCCTTATCGTCCAGGGGGGGGGGGGGGGGGCGCTTTTCAGGCCTAAGAGAGCCTTAAGTCCCTAAGAGAGGACCCTTCGCTTCTTTGAGAGGATTATCGGTCGACCAGAGATGACCACCGTCTGATCTGAGAGGGCCTTACGCTTGTCTAAGAGGGCCATTGTCAGACCTAAGAGGGCCCTGTGCAAGTCTGAGAAAGCTCTCGGTCATTCTAGAGAGCCCTTAAACGGGCTAGAGAGCCTTGTCGGTCGGAAGCAGTCTTGCAGACTCGAACTCGGAATCTGAGTCTATTGGAGTAGGTGATTTTTACCGGAGTCGGAGTCAGTTAATTTTTGCCGACTCCGGCTGGCATGTGAAAATTATGTATGAGGAACGTGTTTTTCAGATGCATTTTTAATTGGCCACCGATGGCGATAATTGAACATGTAACGGCTTCGAAATTGTGTTGCTGTCCTTGTCAGTGTTTACCTATCAATTTCAATTAACTAGTAATTTGTCAATTTTATGGGTTGAAAGAAGGATATTGGAGAAAAAATGTTTTGGGCATTTTTTCCTGTATGAAACGGAAAAAAATGGTTCCATAATTGTAATAATTGTAATAGTTTTATAATAAGTATATTATATAATAATTATACACTATATACATATACATATACATATAGTATTGGACATATATATATAGTATTGGACATTTAGTAAGTCAACTTGACTATTCGGCCGTTGGGCCCCCGCCCAACCGATTTCATAAAGTTCTACCACTGATCAATACCCTCTTACATATTGATATATAACTGTCTAGATTGATGTTACACCCCTTTCTACACCACACTCTTGGATTTGACCCACTTTTGACTTTCTTGCTAAACTGGGGACCGGGCTTGATCCCTCTCAGGATGAACAGGATCATTCACCGTTGCTCATTGTCCATGGGAGAGCACATAGGTAATGGTGATGCCTTCCCTATGTTATTCAACCTTTGTATGCCTGAGACCTCTCTTATTGAAAGATGTGTGTTTAAAACAGTACCATGATAGCTTGACAGGACATGAGGCTACTGCCTACTGTAGAAGCAAAAAATGTTACAATTTTTCTATCAGTTTAGACTTTTGCTTGCATGTTATGTTAGTTGAACGGACCTTTTTATTTGAGGGAGTGCTTTTGTCAGAGAGGTGGCACTTTTGAGCTCAGTGGGTGCTTGAGCACCCTGAAAACCCCTAATCCTCCGCCCCTGGCGGCAGGTGGTGTCCCCGGGCCTGGTGGTGGGGGACAGACCTGGGCCGGGGGCGGGGGCGGGACAGGCCGGGACGGGACGGGATGGACGAGCGCCCGCGGAAGTTAGCCGGACGTGCCGCAGCGGCGCCGCGCCCTCTCACTTCCGGCCAGGCGGGGCGGGGCGGGGCGGGGCGGGGTGGGGCGGAGCGGGGCGAAGCGCGGCGGTCCACCGGCCGCCGCAGTTGCCCGGTCTCCCTGCACCTGTCGGCAGGCAGCGGCAGTGCGCACCGCACCGCCCTCCGGCACCTGCCCCGGCGGCGGTCAGCAGCGGGTACGCAGTGAGCCCGCCACAGCACCGCAGGAGCACCGGAGCGGGGACCTGAGCAGCGACACTGGAGCGGCACTGTCCGGAGGGGCAGGAGTCGCTCACCAGTCGGGATCGACCGGTGTTCCAGGCTTCTCGACCCCTCGCGGCAGGAGCACTTCCTCTGGGCGATGTGCGTGTGGGAGGCAGTGCAGCGTGAGCTGGGCGAAGGCGGCGAGGGAAGAGCAGGCGGTCATGAAGAATCTACAATCAATGAAGACAAAATAGTGGTGTGAAACTGTACGATGTGAATAGGATTCGCTCGGTGAACATGTTCAGTGAGTGGGATGCGCTTCTGGTCAGGAAGACTGGAAAGCGGAAACGTGCGAAGAAGATAGCGATGGACTCGGGTCAACTTAAGCCTGGAGATGGAACAGGTGGTGCTGCACCAGCTGTACAAAGTGACGGCGTGACAGAGACAGCAGTGGCGGCGTGCGGTGCGGACGGGATGGGATCGGCAGTGAGGACTCTGGGAGGGATGGGATCGGCAGTGAAGACTCGGGGAGGGATGGGATCGGCAGTGAGGACTCGGGGAGGGATGGGATCGGCAGTGAGGACTCGGGGAGGAACGGGATCGGCAGTGAGGACTCGAGGAGGGATGGGATCGGCAGTGAGGACTCGGGGAGGAACGTGGCCTGTAGTGAGGACAGTGGCGGTTCAGCTCTGCAGGACAGTGACCATGTTCGTTGTGCTGGTGGCTCTGCTGCCTGCCGCTGCAGCTCAGGGTATGGGTGCGCCCATCATCACGATACCACAGGGATCTCTGCAAGGGGTGAGCAGCTTGGAGAGGAGTGGAGTCACAGGCTAAACCGCTGTAGATCGCCTCGCTGAGCGATGCCGTTCTGGAGTCACTGCCACGGTTTTAATTTGCGTTTGTCGCTGTATGTATACTTCATATGGAATGATGCGATAATACTGAACTTAGCTTTTTAAATTATTTTTAGCTAACCTCTCCTTTAAATGATGAAGAGGTGTTTTGGAAATTGAATATACCTATTACAAACCAAAAAAATAAATTTACGGTCACGGATTTTTCGTATCAACTCACAGGAAAAATGCAGAATTGTATTTTGATTAAAAACCAAAAATTCCAAAAGCCCAAAAAAATGAATTTTTGCTGAGTTGATTCGAAAAAGATTCGTGATCGAAAATTTATCTTTCAGTTCGAAATATATTCAATTTAGAAAACACCTTTCCATCACTTCAAGGAGAGGTAAGCTAAATATAATTTAAGAAGCAGACATAATATATCCGCCTTGCTCAAACACTACGTAAATACCATTGGGTTATTGTCCGGGACGTAGTTCCAAGTGGTGAAACGAATTTCGAGTTACTGATTCTTGTTCAGTTTCACTTACTATTTTGTAGGTTTACTTTACTTTACAATTTCCATGCAAAATAGGTAATAGTTCATTTTCGTTCACGTAGTTGTTTCTGCTGGTATATATTTAAGAAGTTCAAAAATGTCTGAAACGTAGGAAGCTTAAGTTCCTTATTTTAAAACGAGCACAAATCACAGAGTGAATATTGTTTGTACTGTGCATGACTTTGTTATTGAATAGATATAACACGTGTATTAAAATGCAGAGCAACATATCTTTTTAATCTTATAGAAACTACGCTTAGCTAGATGATTTAGTGTCTTGTTTTTGATATTTCCATTCCTTGATGACGGAGACATGCGGTCTCTGAAACCGGTAGGATTTAACAGATATGTTGCTCTGCGTTTTAACCCTCGCCCTACGGGGGGAGGGGGGGGGGCTGACAGGCCCCCCTGAGGTTTTTCTTGAATCATTTTTTACATATGCGGTGCATCTCGCTGAAATTTTGAGTAGCTGAGTTTACAACAATTATACGTGTCCCATCAAAATTTGAAGAGCATAGAACTATTAGATCGTGACCTATTACCTTTCCGTCAAGGTCATGTCAGACCCCAAGGGGCCATTTACCTGACCCCAATGGTCACCAGTTAACCTAGATACTCAATATTAGATGCCTTTGGATTGCCCTTATGACAGGCAACAAGTTACTTTTTACGGTGTCTCTCTATCTTTCTCCGTTCGGAAGTTATACTAAGCGCCCTCTACATGTGCTGTATGCTGTAATGCAAAACGCATAGCAATTATCATCAATGGTGACGATTTCCGTGACCTAAGAGGTCTACTGGCCCAGACCAAAAAATCGAAACATCGATAGATAGCTAATACAACGACCAGTATTTTGACGCGAACCATGTCGTGTTATACTCATGACTTTGGTAATGACGACGGACAAGCAAAATCGCTATTTTTGGACGTGGTCGATCTTAGGACATTCACTTGACCTGGAAGGTCACCGGCTGACCTGAAATATAAAGCTCGCATACTGTTAGATTCCTCTCATGACAGGCAACATGCTGGTTCTTACCGCATTGCTCTATGCTGCTTGGTTTGGAGGGTAACAGGGGGCCTATCAGCCCCCCGTAGGGTGAAGGTGAGAAACGGTCCCCGTTGGGCGAGGGTTAAAGGGACACTCCCACCTTAACATTAGTTTTGAGTTGAGATAGCCGTGTTGTTGGATTTGCATTGAAATTAAGTAGGGTAGCAGGTAAAACAACCACATAGGTCTAATAAAAAATAAATTCGAGCTTGGTCTTGACAATTGTAACGAATAAACCCCACGTGTATTTGAATAGGGGTCTAAAGCCGATGACGTCACCTCTCTTTACCAAATGGTGATGATAGTCGACTTGTTTTAAGGTTAGACTTGGAGATATTTGCGTGTTTCAAATGGTTTGGTAACTGGTTTGTTTTGTATTCAAAGCGCCAGAATTGTCTCGAAATAATTGTGTCGTACTTTGGCAGCGTAAAGGATTTCTGTATAGCTCTCTAGAGCTTAATATGACGTCATCAACCCAAATATTAAAACTGAACTTTTTATGAAATTGAGCACTGTTTGCGAGAAATAAATGTCATAATCGTGTTCGGCAGCAATGACTTCATATTTTGCACCACAAACGGCGTACATTTGACAACTTTTGGGAAGGTGGGAGTGTCCCTTTAACACGCGCACTGGAGGAAGGGGGAGGCACTTTTGTGCCCCTCCCCCACACATGCTTTTCGTGAATAGCTCGAAAACGAAGCGGAGCAGGGCTGTGGTATTTATGCAGAATTTAGACCAACACAATAGCGAATCGTTTGACGCCCCTCAAAAATCGTTTGGCAATGTTTTGAGTTATATGAATTTGAAGTCCATGATGGCGGCCAGAATCGAGGTTGGTAAAGCGATATCTTCGTAACCAACAGTCGGATCGGGATGATTCAAACGACATTCTGTAGCGTATGTCAATCTTCATCTCCGAACACAACTTTGGACACCCTGTTGGTGGCCTGTGATGTCACATAGGTCAAATTACCAAAATAGTGACATTTGGCCAGATTTGACCTTCGTGACGTCGTTTGACCTTGAAGATATGGACCTAAGGTCACCAAAATTTCAGAAAATGTAGATCATCATAGCACCTACCTACCTTGTAAGTTTAATTGTTTTATCTCTTACACTTTAAGAGATCCCAGGGAGTGGGGGAACAAAAGTGCCCCCTTCTCCAGTGCGCGAATACCCCTCTCCAGTGCGCGAGTTACCCCTCTCCAGTGCGCGAGTTACTAAACGTTTTTTATCCTATGTGTAAAAATCACTTTTGTTAATTGCAGTTGTATTGCGTTATTTTTTGGGGGGATAAGATTAAGATTGCACGCCACGTTTTGTTCTATAGAAAGCTCTATGGAAAATTACATTGGCGGCAGAACAAAAAACAACTTTCGATAGTGAACCACACAGCAGGCACGGAGCCGGGGCATGTTTTAGAATGTATGCTGTATGCCTGAAACCCAAGCTGCTTGCTGCTGTATGAATTGCATGTTGTGATTGGATGTGATTCGTGAGATGGATATTGGAACTGAGGGGTGGGAATGAAATAGTCACGGAGTGCATTATTTGAATTTTGTGGGCATAGATAAGGCAATTGAGACGATCTCTGCATTGTGCGACTAGGTTTAGGGTTAACGACAGACGAAGAGCTGTGCTCGAAATATATCGGAATCATTTGCATTTTGTAATTTGTCAACTTTTAGAGTAATATTTGAGGATAGGGTCGATGGTGGCGATAGTACTCAAATATCTTTGCAAAATTACGTTCATTATTGTTCATACATCTCGCAGCCGCTAACACCAACTAACCTATTTCTGATACTGTTTTCAGGTTCGGGAATATGTTGATCCGCGCCAGAGACCGATATTCGCCTACAAGGGAATCCCGTACGCCACACCACCCGTGGGAAGACTCAGGTTTAAGGTAAGAACTCAGGCTACTGCTCTGGTAGTGTTCACTTGCCTATTGTGTTCAAGCTACATGGTATTATTGTATTGTGTTTCGAAGGTAGGATGTTTTTAGACTTGTTCATTACGACGCTTGTTTCAGTTTGATCAAAATTATTGTGGTCAATTTACAAAAAGAGACACAAATATCCAAGCTATGTTTCACTTTTGTGGTGCATGACAGCCAGAATCATACGTGTGTCTGTCATATGAGTCTGTTTTCTGCATGTGTCCGACAGCCTCCGGTTCGCGACTACGGCTGGAACCGGACGCAGCGTTTCGACAGGTTCGGTCCGGCGTGCCCCCAACTGGACGCCCAGGGGGTGCCGGAGCCGGGGGTTTCAGAGGACTGCCTAACTCTCAACGTCTGGATCCCACAGGTCAGCACACAACAATGCAATACATAGCAAACAAAACAACACAAACACCACAGAGTGTGGCCGTACACATCCGTCTCCTCACACTGATCGCCAATGCAGCATCACACTCGTCTAACCAAAGGCTGGCAATTGGCACCGGTTCTCCATGAAGGCCTCTGTCAGGACATCACGCATCAAACGTCCCACGGCGTGTTTCCGGTGCTGGGGGGGGGGGGGGGGGGGGCGGAGGGGCGTGCCGTCCAGTTCCGCACGTGGCCCGCGTGCCCCGCCCGTCCCGCAGCCCTCTCTCAGTCCCCATTCAGTGGACCGGCACCGGCTCGCTCAGAACGGCTGTCGAACGCTTTTGCGAGGTCCAGGAGCGGGCGGCAGGGTGGAGCCGGTTCAGCCCCTCCCCTTCCGAATGACACGTCACAGGAGGGGGTGGTGGGGTGTGTGTATCCGCCGGCTGCATGGGGCATCACTACCCCGTGTCATCCCGACCGTGTCGACTCGGAACTGTGACGTCACCAGATCAAACGCCCAGCGGTGGCATTAGGGTCAGAGGGGAGGAATTATATGGCCCTCCTAAAAATGGTGTGTGCTCTGTTGGCTGATGCTGAAGGCCATTGTTATCACGAGTTTTTCTGTCCATTCGAATGTCGGTACAGCTAAGACAAACTCTGCGACTGCTTTTAATAGTGCTGTTTTATATTGAAATTTTACTACATTTACGCTGAATTTCAATGTTAACTAATAGCAGAAGCCTGTTAATCGCTTCTTGATTTTAGTAAACAATAGCGCGCAGGCAAAAGTGCAACATCTGCTTATTATACCCACCAAGAGCGAATAGCAATAGTAATTAAGTCGTCTAGTCTGCTGGTGACCGTTGGCCGCTACGCTTCCACACTCTGACCGTGTGAGGCTGGCAGAGCAGTGATGCCCGAACGTCTCTGTATGTGTGAAGGGCGGCTGACAGTTATACCCGTACGTCTCTGTATGTGTGAAGGGCGGCGGTTGATAGTTCTACCCGTACGTCTCTGTATGTGTGAAGGGCGGTGGCTGACAGTTCTACCCGTACGTCTCTGTATGTGTGAAGGGCGGTGGCTGACAGTTCTACCCGTACGTCTCTGTATGTGTGAAGGGCGGTGGCTGACAGTTATACCCGTACGTCTCTGTATGTGTGAAGGGCGGTGGCTGACAGTTATACCCGTACGTCTCTGTATGTGTGAAGGGTGGCGGCTGACAGTTCTACCCGTACGTCTCTGTATGTGTGAAGGGCGGTGGCTGACAGTTATACCCGTACGTCTCTGTATGTGTGAAGGGCGGTGGCTGACAGTTATACCCGTACGTCTCTGTATGTGCGAAGGGCGGTGGCTGACAGTTATACCCGTACGTCTCTGTATGTGTGAAGGGCGGTGGCTGACAGTTCTACCCGTACGTCTCTGTATGTGTGAAGGGCGATGGCTGACAGTTATACCCGTACGTCTCCGTATGTGTGAAGGGCGGTGGCTGACAGTTATACCCGTACGTCTCTGTATGTGTGAAGGGCGGTGGCTGACAGTTATACCCGTACGTCTCTGTATGTGTGAAGGGCGGTGGCTGACAGTTATACCCGTACGTCTCTGTATGTGTGAAGGGCGGTGGCTGACAGTTATACCCGTACGTCTCTGTATGTGTGAAGGGCGGTGGCTGACAGTTATACCCGTACGTCTCTGTATGTGTGAAGGGCAGTGGCTGACAGTTATACCCGTACGTCTCTGTATGTGTGAAGGGCGGTGGCTGACAGTTATACCCGTACGTCTCTGTATGTGTGAAGGGCGGCGGTTGACAGTTATACCCGTACGTCTCTGTATGTGTGAAGGGCGGTGGCTGACAGTTATACCCGTACGTCTCTGTATGTGTGAAGGGCGATGGCTGACAGTTCTAACCGTACGTCTCTGTATGTGTGAAGGGCAATGGTTGACAGTTATACCCGTACGTCTCTGTATGTGTGAAGGGCGATGGCTGACAGTTATACCCGTACGTCTCTGTATGTGTGAAGGGCGATGGCTGACAGTTATACCCGTACGTCTCTGTATGTGTGAAGGGCGGTGGCTGACAGTTATACCCGTACGTCTCTGTATGTGTGAAGGGCGGTGGCTGACAGTTCTACCCGTACGTCTCTGTATGTGTGAAGGGCGATGGCTGACAGTTATACCCGTACGTCTCTGTATGTGTGAAGGGCGGCTGACAGTTATACCCGTACGTCTCTGTATGTGTGAAGGGCGATGGCTGACAGTTATACCCGTACGTCTCTGTATGTGTGAAGGGCGGTGGCTGACAGTTCTACCCGTACGTCTCTGTATGTGTGAAGGGCGATGGCTGACAGTTATACCCGTACGTCTCTGTATGTGTGAAGGGCGGTGGCTGACAGTTATACCCGGACGTCTCTCCGTGTTTGTTAGGCTCCGGACGGATTCCGGCGCTTTCCAGTAGTGGTGTTTCTGGACGGAGAGCTGTTCTGGAGACAGCGAGTTTCTCGCTTCCCTCTGGAGGAGCTCAGCTCCCAGGATCTCGTCACCGTCTCCGTCAGCTACAGAACCAACCTGTTCGGTAAGAACACTGCCACTGACGGTGATGGTGTGGTACAGAAATCGGCATATTTTGACTCATATTAGTGCTATCGACATAGTTTTCTACGTCCCTGAACTGATTCAGACAGTGCTGGTATTGCTCATTCATGCATTCGCATTGTATATGAGTGATATTCCTGGACCCGTTCAGTGCTGATTTTCCTTTCCTTCGGATAGTGCTATTGCTCTTCTTTGAGTTTCCTGAGCTCGATAGTGACCATCTGACCTGTGTGACCTCTACCGGCAGCCAGCACCTGACCTGTGTGACCTCTACCGGCAGCCAGCACCTGACCTGTGTGACCTCTACCGGCAGCCAGCACCTGACCTGCGCGCCTCCTGTCGGCAGGTTTCCTGACGCTACAGTCGTCAGCGGCTCCCGGCAACCTCGGTCTGCGGGACCAGCAGCTGGCGCTGCGCTGGGTCCGAGACAATATCGGCGCATTCGGCGGCGACTCGCGGCGCGTCACCCTGGTGGGCTTCTCGGCAGGCGCAGCTTCTGTCGGCCTGCACCTGGTGTCGCCTCGATCGCAGGACCTGTTTCAGCGCGCGCTACTGGTGTCCGGGTCCCCGCTGGCCACGTGGGCGCACATGAGCGGCCGGGAGGCGCGCGGGCTCGGTCAGGAGCTGGCGGCCATCATGGGCTGCCGCAGCGGCAGTGATGGGGAGACGGTGCGGTGTCTGCAGGACCATGACTTCATGAGGCTGCTGACAGCGGCGCAGAAGATGCTCGAGGTATGCAGACGTCGCTAGCTCAGTTTGCTGCCCGTCTGTCGAATAAAGCCACACATCCGAAATCACGGAACATATCATATTGCAGTGCTTAGTAATGACCAGCTGTTCCGTTCTATTTCATTCTTGCGTTGTTTCGCCTGGTGTCCCCGTCAATGACTGCCGCATCTTAATCTTGCAGTCGTGGTTTTGCCCGGTTTTCGCGCATGTAACCAGGTGTTCGCTCATCTCGTGGTTGGTTTATCCACCGTTGGCATCAGTCACTTCCTGTTCCGTTCCAGCCCTGTGTGCGTTTGTACCCGGTGTTAGTGATGTGTTATTCCGTTCCAGTCCCGTGGCCGGTTTTACCCGGTGTTGTGATGTGTTATTCCGTTCCAGTCCCGTGGCCGGTTTTACCCGGTGTTGTGATGTGTTATTCCGTTCCAGTCCCGTGGCCGGTTTTACCCGGTGTTAGTGATGCGTTATTCCGTTTCAGTCCCGTGGCCGGTTTTACCCGGTGTTAGTGATGCGTTATTCCGTTTCAGTCCCGTGGCCGGTTTGTACCCGGTGTTAGTGATGTGCTATTCTGTTTCAGTGCCGTGGCCGGTTTTACCCGGTGTTGTGATGTGTTATTCCGTTTCAGTCCCGTGGCCGGTTTTACCCGGTGTTAGTGATGCGTTATTCCGTTCCAGTCCCGTGGCCGGTTTTACCCGGTGTTTGCGCCGGTAACCGACTCGTTCTTGGTCACACCCGACCGCCTCCTGCCTGAGGACCCGGACCGACTGCTGCGACGCGGCAACTTCGTCAAAGTGCCCGTCATGACCGGCATAGACGCCGATGACGGACTGCTGATGCTGTGTGGGTAATCGGTATCCGCCGCCTTCCAATTTATAAGAGGCAGAGGATAACGTCCTAAATTCTTGCGAAGCATTTGAAGGAAATTCATGTCATTTGAAATTGATATTGGTGGTATGATTATTGACATTGCAAAGCCTCGAAAAACATTCAATGTTTTATCTACGAAATATTATTAGATGTACGGATTCGCTGATCATGAACTCTGTGTTTGTGTGAGCAGACCAGTACCCGGGCACGGACCGCCTGACGTTCTCCAACCTGACGCACGTGCTGCGCCGGGTGGTGATTCCGCGTCTGCTGGAGCAGCGCCACCTCACACAGCGGCGTCCGCTGCTGGAGGGCGTCCTCAGCTACCGCTACGTCGACACGGTGCCGCCCGGCAGCCAGCAGCTGATGCTCGCCAGCTTCGTCAAGGTACCTCCAGCCGCAGATGGCAGCTCCAGCCGCAGCAGTTGCGGACTGTCGTTTTCATGTGGCTGCAGGACAGCTCGATGGTATCGGGGCGATATCCAGTGAACTCATCACCGAGCTGAGTGTGGCGGGACTCGGTGTGTGGAGTGGATCGCATATAGTTACTCGTATTGTGAATTCTTAGGACAATCTGCGGGTCAGTATTTCAATGTTTGCTCAGATGCTGTAACGTTCATATAAGATCAAATGTTTACGATACCAAACGTACAGTTAAATGCGCAAATCAGCGGAGTGCGCCTGGACAGAGTAGTGACTGACTAACAATGTAACCTCAGATCCCTTCTGTCATCTGTCATCCAATCCATCTCCTTAGGGTATGTAACCTGCCTATCTTCCTGTTGACAGATCTTCAGCGACGCGTACTTCGTCGCGCCTCTGTACTCGTTTCTGGACCTGTACGCCCGTAGCGGAGCGGACGTCTACGCCTACAGCTACACTGGCAAGGGGCCGGACATCTTCGGAAACGTCGTCTCCCTGCAGGGTAGGTCGCATGATGGGAGAACGACTTCTGGGCCATTTTGCGGGAGATTGACTTGGGGTTATTCTCCCTGGCGAGAAGCTAGCGTACGTCTGTGACGTGATCTGTTAGTAAGTGTGTAAGACGCGCTAGTGGCTGTTGAAAAATAGGGAATACTGAGGTAGTTATACAACGTATAAGGTCTTTCTGATTCAGCAATGTCGTAGTTTCTGTAACTCTAGGTATGTTACTTGTATCCAAAGAGATTAATGCTTCCCTATTATAAATGAAGCGACTTGGCTTGACTTCCTGAGCACTTATTTCTCCACCTGACAGGTGCCGGGCACGGTTCAGAGCTGCTGTACCTGCTGCTGTATCGTGACGGTACCCTTTCCTTTATGACAGGTGCCGGGCACGGTTCAGAGCTGCTGTACCTGCTGCTATATAGTGACGGTACCCTTTCCTTTATGACAGGTGCCGGACACGGTTCAGAGCTGCTGTACCTGCTGCTGTATCGTGACGGTACCCTTTCCTTTATGACAGGTGCCGGGCACGGTTCAGAGCTGCTGTACCTGCTGCTATATAGTGACGGTACCCTTTCCTTTATGACAGGTGCCGGGCACGGTTCAGAGCTGCTGTACCTGCTGCTGTATCGTGACGGTACCCTTCCCTTTATGACAGGTGCCGGGCACGGTTCAGAGCTGCTGTACCTGCTGCTATATAGTGACGGTACCCTTTCCTTTATGACAGGTGCCGGACACGGTTCAGAGCTGCTGTACCTGCTGCTGTATCGTGACGGTACCCTTTCCTTTATGACAGGTGCCGGGCACGGTTCAGAGCTGCTGTACCTGCTGCTATATAGTGACGGTACCCTTTCCTTTATGACAGGTGCCGGGCACGGTTCAGAGCTGCTGTACCTGCTGCTGTATCGTGACGGTACCCTTTCCTTTATGACAGGTGCCGGGCACGGTTCAGAGCTGCTGTACCTGCTGCTGTATCGTGACGGTACCCTTTCCTTTATGACAGGTGCCGGGCACGGTTCAGAGCTGCTGTACCTGCTGCTATATAGTGACGGTACCCTTTCCTTTATGGCAGGTGCCGGGCACGGTTCAGAGCTGCTGTACCTGCTGCTATATAGTGACGGTACCCTTTCCTTTATGACAGGTGCCGGACACGGTTCAGAGCTGCTGTACCTGCTGCTATATAGTGACGGTACCCTTTCCTTTATGACAGGTGCCGGACACGGTTCAGAGCTGCTGTACCTGCTGCTGTATAGTGACGGTACCCTTTCCTTTATGACAGGTGCCGGGCACGGTTCGGAGCTGCTGTACCTGCTGCTATATAGTGATGGTACCCTTTCCTTTATGACAGGTGCCGGGCACGGTTCAGAGCTGCTGTACCTGCTGCTATATAGTGATGGTACCCTTTCCTTTATGACAGGTGCCGGGCACGGTTCAGAGCTGCTGTACCTGCTGCTATATAGTGACGGTACCCTTTCCTTTATGACAGGTGCCGGGCACGGTTCAGAGCTGCTGTACCTGCTGCTGTATAGTGACGGTACCCTTTACTTTATGACAGGTGCCGGGCACGGTTCAGAGCTGCTGTACCTGCTGCTGTATAGTGACGGTACCCTTTCCTTTATGACAGGTGCCGGGCACGGTTCAGAGCTGCTGTACCTGCTGCTATATAGTGATGGTACCCTTTCCTTTATGACAGGTGCCGGGCACGGTTCAGAGCTGCTGTACCTGCTGCTATATAGTGACAGTACCCTTTCCTTTATGACAGGTGCCGGGCACGGTTCAGAGCTGCTGTACCTGCTGCTGTATAGTGACGGTACCCTTTCCTTTATGACAGGTGCCGGGCACGGTTCGGAGCTGCTGTACCTGCTCGGACCCAGCATGTACCGCGCCCTGGTGGGCGGTACATACGGACCGGCCCAGCAGCGGCTCGGACAGAAACTCAGAGCGTACTGGCAGGGTTTCATCACCGAAGGGTGAGTGTGCGAGAGACCCGTGTTTTACGTGAATCATACTATGTGCCGAACAATAAAAGGCCATAACTTTCTACCGCATTGGATCTGAAAATTATATATCTATTGGTTAATGCAACAATATTGAGCCCTACGCAACATCTCTATTACGATTTTAAGCCCAATCCTCCACACCTGATGTAGATCCGGTGCGGTAACTATGATCTCACCACTGACCCCGTGCCGCCCCTCCGCCCCTCCGCCCCCAGTGACCCGGTACGTGGCAGGTACGGGGAGCGCTGGGACCAGTACACGCTGGACCGCCCCGTGTTCCATGACCTGGTCCACTCGGTCTCGGAGGTGGGATACCGACGGGAGGACGCCAGCTACTGGAATACCTTTCTCGGGTTTATCGCCGACGAGGGCGCCACGTCGGACCCGAACGAGGCCATCAACACAGAGTCGCTCGGTAAGAACTCCCAAAACTACCCAACTCGGTAATAACAGAACTTAAACCAAACACAGCCGCTTGGTAAGGCGCCGCTGCACTGGCGATAGCCACTGGCGGATCCCGGCGGGCGGGGACATCAGGGGCAAATGCTCCCCCCCCCCCCCAGAAATATGGGGGGGGGGGGAGGGGGGCATTCAATACAAGTATGACCCCGCACGTTCCCGATTTATCGTAAAATCGTAAAAATTGTCTTTGCAGCAGCCAAAATCCAGCTATTCACACTAAAAAAACCGAAACATTTCACGCCGCTTCGCGGCATGGCACAACTTTTACAATTGCTTATACAAATTTGGAAAATGGGAAAATAAATTGTCTGGAAAATGTCTGGCAGAGGCTCTCTTTGGCGGTAATTGCTGGCACTGGCGGATCCAGGGGAGGGGGGGGGGGCTTCAGGGGCAAATGCCCCCCCCCTTCCCCCACAGGAATCTGGAATGGGCATTCAATACAAGTATGCATCCCGCGCGTTCCCTGCACTGAACGTGAAAAACAATGATCTTAGGAGAAAATTTCATGAAAACGGATTTTTTATCGAGTGATTGAATTTGAAGTTTGTATGTATCCCTTTCTTTTAATGATAGACAAAACAGCGCACTTGATGCAATTCAAGCAACCCCGGTGACACTTAACCCGCGCCCCGCTGGGGGGGGGGGGGGGCAGAATCTGACCCCTCCGTATTCTCTCAATAACTTGAAAACTATCATAGATATCAACGTCACACTTTCAGTACCTTATACTGCATCAATTCTACATCTTCTTGTCAAATTACAATGAAATTCATGTAGTGTTTTGGGAAATAATGACGTTTTAATCACGTCATGCCATCCCGTTTTTGGTGGAAAAACGATAAATGATTGAACAATTGTAGAGAATCAAGTTTTGAAGGAAATTGTTAAACAAAAACGTCAAAAGAAAGTAAATTACATTCTCTTCAAAATAGACATCTCAGATTTTCGCAATTTTGTGTTTTGGATCCCCAAAAATACAAATATTTTTTTTCGGAAAATAAATCTACGAAATCATGTTTTTTGTGAATTTGAAAAGTGAATTTCTTAAGCTCGAATACTAAAAAAGGTGACTGGCTCAAATCTGCGGAGAAAAAAAATGGGGGTACCTTTTTGCCACAAAAAGATGCCCCCACGGAGAGAGGCTGGATCCGCCAGTGGCAATAGCTGTAGTTCACTGTAGCTGTAACGGTCTACTATAGCTGGCTGTAAACGATACGTTACTGTAGCTAACCATCCACTGTATATGCTTAAATTAATACATATACTGTATATGCTTAAATTAAATAAAAGTATGTATGTAACAATACATAGTATGCATGAATGTATGTATCTTTTGTCAAACAAAATAAACTGACACTGAAACTGAAACTGTAGCTGGCTGTAGATAGGGAGTAATTACCCCACTTGGGGCAATGGAGCCTTCGGGCGGGGTAATGGAGCCTTCGGGCGGGTAATGTAGCCTTCGGGCGGGTAATGCAGCCTTCGGGCGGAGTAATGGCCATTGAGCAGGTAAGTGAAAAATCAAGCTGCTGATTCGTTCGATGATAGCGCACAATGCACATACATCTTTCCCAGTTTCTGTTCCAAAGACCAAATTTTCACAATTTTTCGCTTAGAGCAATAAAACAATTAAGCCCGGTTCTCACTGGGCCCGCCACCCGTCAAAACGGATCCGACGCCATCAAACGGGCCCGTTGACGGCCGTTCAGTGACAGGTTCGGTGGGAACCGGGGAGCAACGGCGACTGACGGGGCGCAACAGCTGACCGCGACGGATCTGACGCCGTCGGATCCCGTTTTTCAAAGTTGAACATCGTTCAACTTTTTGGCGAGGAAAAAGCTCCAGAAAAAGATCCATGAAAAGCATTACCATTAGCCCGTTCTTGGGCCATCAGTGCTCGAAATTCTCCCATTTCATCTCTGCACAGCAGTGGTTGGCGAACACATGTTCTACGGCGCCGTCCTGGTTCTTTGTTCATCATTAACAACAGCAACAGCTCCTCCTCTTGACGTTGTCCAAGTTCGATATTCATCTGGGAAACGTGCAAATAAAAACACACAAAACTATACACAGTCGGAACGCAGATGCAGAACAGACACAAACTTGGTCTTGGTGGTGTATGACCATATAGAGATCATTTAGATATATACATAGAGTTGTAATGCCTATGCTGAAGCACTTGATTTCGTGGCAATTCAGTGGGTCTATTTAGTTTTTTTCTTAACATTCTTAACGCCTGTGCTAAACTAGCCAATGTCTTTTCTGTTGAAGATAGTTTTGTATGCAATATTTAAAATGATTGAATTATCTGGCGCATGATGTAAAAAAACATATTAGGAATAATGCTGTCTGACAAGAACTGGTATTTCACGTAAATATTATATTTGTTACATCTCTACATATTTGTCATATTTCCTGCGAGCTTCCAGGTAACTTTGTATCGTTTCTTTAGTATATCGTATGATTCACTTGAGTGTAATTGTATATGTTTTCATTCGATCGGCATGTAAATCTCCCCTGTTTTAAATGTCGTGATTCATTGTCCATTTATATTCATAACGAGAATCTCACACAATAACGCGAACTCGGAACTAAAAGCTATCAAGATTGGTTCCAATGCACAATGACTGCAAGCAAAATTGCGCGCAAATGATGTGCTGATAAGTGATAACTTCACGAAGGCTATGTACCTGACCGGTAATCGAGTCGCTTGTATTAGAAGCCACATTGAGCAATTGGCAACAAATAAAAACAGTCAAACACTTCTGGCATTCTTAGAAAAACAAAACACAACGCTGGACCGGGACGATGAGACCCGGTCTCGGCGGAACCGGTGTGGAGAGACATAGCGAAACTTCTGCGACCATATAACGTCGAACAACTGCGCGACCGCCTCGGCGACATTTCCCCGGCTGGTAGAGTTCCTGTTGAGGTGTTCACGGAAGAGCCCACTGACGAAGTAGTTGAGTGAGGTCCTGGGTGTGCGCTAAAACCTGCAGCACAGTATTCATGTAGCAGGTGTTGGCGAAGATCGCTAGACCAGTGACGCCAACCGGCTGGTACGGTACGTCGTCCATCACTGGCGTTTGTGGTACTCTCCGTTTCTACGTTTGTTTTCGTCAGATTCCATTTTGTGTCCCAAGGACGGATCCAGACTTTTTTCTTCTTTTTTTTTGGGGGGGGGGGGGGAGGAAAACACAG
>JAXIVJ010012450.1:37500-40284 GCA_036785665.1 Chirona hameri
GAGGACCATCCTACCCAGTCCCCGCTGAGGACCATCCTACCCAGTCCCCTCTGAGGACCATCCTACCCAGTCCCCTCTGAGGACCATCATACCAAGTCCCCGCTGAGGACCATCCTACCCAGTCCCCGCTGAGGACCATCCTACCCAGTCCCTGCTGAGGACCATCAGCTACCCAGTCCCCGCTGAGGACCATCCTACCCAGTCCCCGCTGAGGACCATCCTACCCAGTCCCCTCTGAGGACCATCCTACCCAGTCCTCGCTGAGGACCATCCTACCCAGTCCCCGCTGAGGACCATCAGCTACCCAGTCCCCGCTGAGGACCATCAGCTACCCAGTCCCCGCTGAGGACCATCAGCTACCCAGTCCCCGCTGAGGACCATCCTACTCAGTCCCCGCTGAGGACCATCCTACCCAGTCCCCTCTGAGGACCATCCTACCCAGTCCCCGCTGAGGACCATCCTACCCAGTCCCCGCTGAGGACCATCAGCTACCCAGTCCCTGCTGAGGGCCATCCTACCCAGTCCCCGCTGAGGACCATCAGCTACCCAGTCCCCGCTGAGGACCATCAGCTACCCAGTCCCCGCTGAGGACCATCAGCTACCCAGTCCCCGCTGAGGACCATCAGCTACCCAGACCCCGCTGAGGACCATCCTACCCAGTCCCCGCTGAGGACCATCAGCTACCCAGTCCCCGCTGAGGACCATCCTACCCAGTCCCCGCTGAGGACCATCAGCTACCCAGTCCCCGCTGAGGACCATCAGCTACCCAGTCCCCGCTGAGGACCATCAGCTACCCAGTCCCCGCTGAGGACCATCCTACCCAGTCCCCGCTGAGGACCATCAGCTACCCAGTCCCCGCTGAGGACCATCAGCTACCCAGTCCTCGCTGAGGACCATCAGCTACCCAGTCCCCGCTGAGGACCATCATCTACCCAGTCCCCGCTGAGGACCATCAGCTACCCAGTCCCCGCTGAGGACCATCAGCTACCCAGTCCCCGCTGAGGACCATCCTACCCAGTCCCCTCTGAGGACCATCAGCTACCCAGTCCCCGCTGAGGACCATCAGCTACCCAGTCCCCGCTGAGGACCATCCTACCCAGTCCCCGCTGAGGACCATCCTACCCAGTCCCCTCTGAGGACCATCAGCTACCCAGTCCCGCTGAGGACCATCAGCTACCCAGTCCCCTCTGAGTACCATCAGCTACCCAGTCCCCGCTGAGGACCATCAGCTACCCAGTCCCCGCTGAGGACCATCCTACCCAGTCCCCTCTGAGGACCATCAGCTACCCAGTCCCCGCTGAGGATCATCCTACCCAGTCCCCTCTGAGGACCATCCTACCCAGTCCCCGCTGAGGACCATCCTACCCAGTCCCCTCTGAGGACCATCAGCTACCCAGTCCCCGCTGAGGACCATCAGCTACCCAGTCCCCGCTGAGGACCATCAGCTACCCAGTCCCCGCTGAGGACCATCCTACCCAGTCCCCTCTGAGGACCATCAGCTACCCAGTCCCCGCTGAGGATCATCCTACCCAGTCCCCTCTGAGGACCATCCTACCCAGTCCCCGCTGAGGACCATCCTACCCAGTCCCCTCTGAGGACCATCAGCTACCCAGTCCCCGCTGAGGACCATCAGCTACCCAGTCCCCGCTGAGGATCATCCTACCCAGTCCCCTCTGAGGACCATCCTACCCAGTCCCCGCTGAGGACCATCCTACCCAGTCCCCTCTGAGGACCATCAGCTACCCAGTCCCCTCTGAGGACCATCAGCTACCCAGTCCCCTCTGAGGACCATCAGCTACCCAGTCCCCGCTGAGGATCATCCTACCCAGTCCCCTCTGAGGACCATCCTACCCAGTCCCCGCTGAGGACCATCCTACCCAGTCCCCTCTGAGGACCATCAGCTACCCAGTCCCCGCTGAGGACCATCAGCTACCCAGTCCCCGCTGAGGACCATCAGCTACCCAGTCCCCGCTGAGGACCATCCTACCCAGTCCCCTCTGAGGACCATCAGCTACCCAGTCCCCGCTGAGGATCATCCTACCCAGTCCCCTCTGAGGACCATCCTACCCAGTCCCCGCTGAGGACCATCCTACCCAGTCCCCTCTGAGGACCATCAGCTACCCAGTCCCCGCTGAGGACCATCAGCTACCCAGTCCCCGCTGAGGATCATCCTACCCAGTCCCCTCTGAGGACCATCCTACCCAGTCCCCGCTAAGGACCATCCTACCCAGTCCCCTCTGAGGACCATCAGCTACCCAGTCCCCTCTGAGGACCATCAGCTACCCAGTCCCCTCTGAGGACCATCAGCTACCCAGTTCCCGCTGAGGACCATCCTACCCAGTCCCCGCTGAGGACCATCCTACCCAGTCTCCGCTGAGGACCATCCTACCCAGTCCCCGCTGAGGACCATCAGCTACCCAGTCCCCGCTGATAGGCGGCACCATATACTGAAACAGCTCAAAAGTCAAACCTTTTATCTCAGGTAGAAACAAATGTGTGATCGGTGTCAGAAGCGGGGGGGGGGAGGGGGCGTCCCTCTCCCTTCAACATTTTCGGATTTTACCATTACGCCTATGGGCGTTGCATGGAAAGAATCGACTTCAGAACGCCTCCGTCCCCCCCCCCCCCCCCCTCCCCTCCAACTTTCGGAAAGTGGCGACGCCCTTGGTGTCTAAATGGACCCTAGTTATACGGCTCCGGTGCAATAGTGAACATGTTCACTCATAGGCGTAGGAACGGGGGGTCCATGGGAGCTCATGCCCCCCCCCCCGCACACTTTTCAAG
>JAXIVJ010012451.1:5000-40282 GCA_036785665.1 Chirona hameri
CAGCGACACGGCAATGACAGACCTGACAGCAGACAGACAGCGACACGGCAATGCCAGACCTGACAGTAGATGGACAGACAGCGACACGGCAATGACACTCAGAAGGAAGTACACAAAAAGGAATTCAACAGGCCGCCTGCAAGAAACAAAAGAGGAGAAAAGAAGCACAGGCGGCCTATAAGATACAAAAAGAAGAAAATAGAATAGAACAGAAGGGGGACGAAATGAACCGCTGATCGTTTGGATGCTATACATGTAGATTAATACCGGTGAAATGTAACTTGCCGCTGTCGCTACTGGCTGACCTGGAGATGACGGGGTTGTCGCCGTCGTGCAGGTTGGCGGTCGGCGCCTTCCACATGATATCCATCCAGCCTCTGGGATCGGCGATGTGCCAGATGCGCGGTGCCGGTAACCAGTCTACACGGCGGGGAGGGGGCGTGATAAAAAGGCTGGGACATATCTGTCTGGGACAGAGTCGTGTTATTAGCCGTCCGCCGATAGGCACGACGTGCCCAATTGCTGTGGTTCTAAGGACAACATTGGAAAACCTGGAGCGAATCATGAACATGGCATGCCGCTGCTGGGCCAGGAATAATTGTCATTCGCGATCATTTATCGTCTAATGATATTGTCCCACAAATTCCACGGTTCTAAAATACATCAATATTGTGACGCATAAAAACTGAAAAGAGTCCGAAGAAGAACCATTGGATTTTATATACTGCATTCTCTACATTCACTACACTACATTCTCGATACAACTGATACAAGTACGTATGAACAATGACACCGTCATTTTCTTCCTACATTGGCCAAATTACCCCCGATAACGTCTTGGGCGAAATATAGATATATTGTCAATATAAATTCCTTCATCTGTCTGTGTGAAAGACATATAACTTTGTCCTACCTGCTTTACAGCCGACGATTTCCAGACGAACACACTGAAGTTGCTGGGGCCAGCTGGATTTCTGGAATCGGAACCGAACGTATCTTGCCAGCTTGAGCACACCAAAGTAGTACTCACGCACCGTGTCCAACGTACCGAGTTGGTCCAGTATGGAAAACTGCAACGGAATGCCCAGCTGTCAGTAGGTGTTCGAAAGTAAGCTATAGCTTGTTACAGGTTACAACTTACAATTTCTGTTATGAAACAAACGTAAACGTTGCCTTGCATCGCAGTCAACCTGCATATAACATAAGACCCGATGCGAATCGAGGCAAATAATGCGATTAGAGATGACGAAAGAGTTTTGCAACGGTAGCAATACATATTCAGCCGGCCACGAAACATTCACATGCGGCTAATCGTAGTCGAGTTCAAGCATGTTACCTTCTCAAAGACACACTCACCAAACCGTGGTTTACGAAGTGACTCGAGGAAAACTGTGAATTAAATATAAATGTACGGCAGAGAACTTACGATTTGCGATAATTGGACGGTTTCCATGCTACAGCACTGGGTCCAGGAGGTGCCGTCTAAACTGTACTCCACCACCAGGTAACTGCTGTGATCTCTGCTGTGAACTTCGGTCGGAGACGCCTGCACTTTGAACCCTGCCGAAGAAAGGAGAATAGCTCATGAAATTTGGATAAAAGGTTCTGTTTTGTGATCAGCTTGGTATGCAATGGTTTGAAGGGAAAAACGTGTTTCAAATAATTAGCATAGTAAAGCACATCACACATAATATATTCGTGATCAAGTATGTTAAAAACATATTCTATTGGCAGTTTAAAATTTCAAAGCAAAACAATTATATGTTATCCTTTTTCAATGGCATGTGCATTGTGCAAGCACCGGGCTGACCATTGGTGGTTTTTGAAACTGCCAAGATCAGGTGAGCTATTCTCATTACCTGTAAAAAGATGATTCGCTTTTTGTCTCGACTAACAGATTTAGGTACCGAGCGATGTCATCACCGAAAATGTAATTGGTTGCTTGCGCTGCAGCACATCAAAATGTGGGCCTGGGTATGTAAACATACCCATTACCCAGGCCCACATTTTGCTGCGTATACATATACCTACAACGAAGTCATCACGAAAGCGGAAATGAAAGCTTGATGCTGAAAGCACACCTGTCACTGCTGTCAATGAATGACAGGCAATGCATCCTAGTTTTATTACCCAATGCATCACCGTAAACGGCCATGCATTACCTCCATTCGGTCTTATGACGTCACAGCCCTGACACTGTGTGCGGCGGCGATGACCATGGAAACCCGAATGAGCCGGTCAATACGCCTGGAGCTGCGCGAACCCAGCCCGACTCTGACACACGTGTAGGTGGCTAAACGTTAACTGGACACGATGCCTGTCAAGGAACGCTGAACACAAACGGCAGCAGAAATGTAGAGTGATTCGCTTTATGTGCAGCTGAACTTCAGCCGACCTCGGTGATACAGAATTAATCAAAATGATTAAATCCGAAAAAATGGCATGGCATGCCCAACTTGTAGACACTGTATGTCAGTCATTAATTAATTGAACTGCTCAAACTCTGTTTAATTTGAAACGTTTTCAACATGCATGGCGGCTTCAACATGCATCTGCCACCCGTGTGCAGGCAATATATGTTGGTATTTTAAATCAGTGTATATCAGTGTACTGATTGACATCATCAGTATAATGCGACATATGTCACTCTATATGTATGCATGACAGACATGGTACCTGACATCAACCGATGTGTCAGACAGACCCGTGTGCATGACATACCTGACAGTAGCCGGGGTGTATGACATACCTGACAGTAGCCGGTGTGTATGACAGGCCTGACAGCAGCCGGTATGTATGACAGGCCTGACAGCAGCCGGTGTGTATGACATACCTGACAGTAGCCGGTATGTATGACAGACCTGACAGCAGTCAGTAGGCATGACAGACCTGACAGCAGTCAGTAGGCATGACAGACCTGACAGCAGCCGGTATGTATGACAGACCTGACAGCAGCCGGTATGTATGACAGACCTGACAGTAGCCGGTGTGTATGACATACCTGACAGTAGCCGGTATGTATGACAGACCTGACAGCAGTCAGTAGGCATGACAGACCTGACAGCAGTCAGTAGGCATGACATACCTGACAGTAGCCGGTGTGTATGACATACCTGACAGTAGCCGGTATGTATGACAGACCTGACAGCAGTCAGTAGGCATGACAGACCTGACAGCAGCCGGTATGCATGACATACCTGACAGTAGCCGGTGTGTATGACATACCTGACAGTAGTCAGTATGTATGACAGACCTGACAGTAGTCAGTAGGCATGACAGACCTGACAGCAGCCGGTATGCATGACATACCTGACAGCAGCCGGTGTGTATGACATACCTGACAGCAGCCGGTATGCATGACAGACCTGACAGCAGCCGGTATGCATGACATACCTGACAGCAGCCGGTGTGTATGACATACCTGACAGCAGCCGGTATGCATGACAGACCTGACAGCAGCCGGTATGCATGACAGACCTGACAGCAGCCGGTATGCATGACATACCTGACAGTAGCCGGGGTGTATGACAGGCCTGACAGCAGCCGGTGTGTATGACAGACCTGACAGCAGCCGGTATGCATGACATACCTGACAGTAGCCGGTGTGTATGACAGGCCTGACAGCAGCCGGTATGTATGACAGACCTGACAGCAGTCGGTATGTATGACAGACCTGACAGCAGCCGGTATGTATTGCAGACCTGACAGCAGCCGGTATGTATGACAGGCCTGACAGCAGCCGGTGTGTATGAGAGACCTGACAGCAGCCGGTGTGTATGACAGGCCTGACAGCAGCCGGTGTGTATGACAGACCTGACAGCAGCCGGTATGCATGACATACCTGTCAGTAGCCGGTGTGTATGACAGGCCTGACAGCAGCCGGTATGTATGACAGACCTGACAGCAGTCGGTATGTATGACAGACCTGACAGCAGCCGGTATGTATTGCAGACCTGACAGCAGCCGGTATGTATGACAGGCCTGACAGCAGCCGGTGTGTATGACAGACCTGACAGCAGCCGGTGTGTATGACAGGCCTGACAGCAGCCGGTATGTATGACATACCTGACAGTAGCCGGTATGTATGACAGACCTGACAGCAGTCAGTAGGCATGACAGACCTGACAGCAGCCGGTATGCATGACAGACCTGACAGCAGCCGTATGTATGACATACCTGACAGCAGCCGGTATGTATGACAGACCTGACAGCAGCCGTATGTATGACATACCTGACAGCAGCGTGTATGCATGACATACCTGACAGCAGCCGGTATGTATGACAGACCTGACAGCAGCCGGTATGTATGACAGACCTGACAGCAGTCAGTATGTATGACAGACCTGACACAGTCAGTATGCATGACATACCTGACAGCAGTCAGTAGGCATGACAGACCTGACAGCAGCCGGTATGTATGACAGACCTGACAGCAGTCAGTATGTATGACAGACCTGACACAGTCAGTATGCATGACATACCTGACAGCAGTCAGTAGGCATGACAGACCTGACAGCAGCGTGTATGTATGACAGACCTGACAGCAGTCAGTAGGCATGACAGACCTGACAGCAGCCAGTATGTATGACAGACCTGACAGCAGCGTGTATGTATGACATACCTGACAGCAGCCGGTATGTATGACAGACCTGACAGCAGCCGGTATGTATGACAGACCTGACAGTAGTCAGTATGTATGACAGACCTGACACAGTCAGTATGCATGACAGACCTGACAGCAGCCGGTATGTATGACAGACCTGACAGCAGCGTGTATGTATGACAGACCTGACAGCAGCCGATGTCTGCCTAGGTCGATAGTCAGCGTGGCGTCCTCCTCTGTGAAGGTGCTGGCGTTGACGCACCAGGCTGTGGCGCTGTTAAGTCGCGCTCCGGCCGGAGAACTGTAGTCGGGCGCGCCAGGGTAGCTGACGTTCGGCCAGCCACTGGCAACAGCGACAGAACCGTGTTGCAGACATAAACACAATCGAATAACATTTCCAGTAAAAAACAAAACAAATCGTGTTACGTTTTAATTGTCTTGGGAACGGAGGTACTGGAAATGCCAGACAAAATTTATCTAACCGTGAATAGCATTTTAGTGAAGCAAAATAATGAATTGTGTCACTACTGTAAAGGTTAGATGATTTTTTGCCGTTCATTTTTTTCTTACGACGTACAAAAGAATGGGACAATCCGCCAGCGAAGCAGAATCAATGGGCATCGATACAAGGAAGGGCAGAATATATTTATAGCATGGTTGGGAATTTATTTTGATACTGATACTAATAATAATCCCACACAGTTCACCAACTCACGTAATATTCTGGTCTGGAATGGTACCGTTTGCCAGCCCAAAGTCGACCATACAGTCCGCATCGCCAGCTGCCAAATGTAGGAACTCATTGTTAGATAACGATGATTATTGTATCACATTCCACTGAGTCCAACATACAAATGTGAAGAAGGCAACTCCAGGTCGGATATATGCTGCTTCAGCACTCAATGAAAAGAGACGCGAGAGGAATATACTTCAGTCTTAGTCATTACATTTCATAATTAGTTTCGGAAGATATAAATTAGCGTGCAGAAACCAATACTAACTCATGGCCGTCGTCGTATACGTATGACGAACTCACCGTCCATGTTGGCGCTTGGCTGCACCATCTTCTGGGGTGTGGGGTCAGCCTGTAGTGCCTCAGTATCCGAGGTCGCGACATCGGGTCGCCACCATCCGATCGGACTCGGAACATCGGATTGCCCACTGGTGCTCGCACTCTCAGGAGCGGCTGGCAAAGAGGAGGATGTGACGTCACTATTTTAATTGTCGCACCGTTCCCCCGTACACACCCCTCCCTGCCACTGCCGTTCCCCCGTTTCCCCCTGCCACTGCCGTTCCCCTGTAGACACCCCTCCCTGCCACTGCCGTTCACCCGTTTTCCCCTGCCACTGCCGTTCCCCCGTTTCCCCCTGCCCCTGCCGTTCCCCCGTACACACCCCTCCCTGCCACTGCTGCAGCGAAGACACGGCAAAAGGCCTGACCGAACTAAACTATGTATGCACAACATATCCAAGAACAGACTTATCGACCGATCGGTAATAAACGGCGACTGTCACGGCAGCGTGAAAAGCGAACATACTAGTGAACAATGTAAGCAGAGGAGCCTTGGCTGACTTTGCCATATTATACCTGAAAGCTTACGAGATAACACCTCAGGTAGATATACCTGAAAACTTGGTTGACCTACGAAAAGGAGCACAAGGTGCCTGCTGAAAGGTCAGCAATAACATACAGATTCCCCGCACCGTTTTCATATATTATTAATGAGGATTCTTACGGTGTCCGACATTGGGTCTTATAGTCTAAACATTTTATGGAGCGGACTTTACAAGCTGAAACAAGAGAAGGTTTTAAGCCATGGCCTCTCTATCCAAATATCCATGACTTTTGAATGGCGTGCAGACTTTGCTTTTCGGTACCCCTAGCTATTTTAAATTCTATGTTTTAACTGTATCATTTGTAAGGGAATATATTTTCTTTAAATTAAAGAAAGATAAGTTTTGGTTTCCCGTCTATACATACGCTAAATTGTGTAATATTATTTGCTACCTTTTCATTAAAAATACGTTATTCACCAACAACTTTTGACTGAATAAATCTAGAGTGATACAATGAACGCCATTTTATTGCAGTCATCAAGACGCGTTGACTGCCATGCAGCATGACCTCTTTCTGACATTTGGTGACTTTGACCTGAGGTCAAGGTAATAGTGGGGAGGTTAATTACCGGTCAACCGGAGGTTAATTACCGGTGGTAGGCTGACAGTGAGACACTAATATGCGAGTGATCTCAACCAAAGTTGATGTACTAGGTAATCATGGGCGCTGAATCGATCTATGAAGGTTTCAACTTCGTGATGACAGCGGTCTTGGAGGTATGACCTGCGACATTTTTCATTGGTCGCGTTGCAGTTCATTATTTGGGGGCGATTAATTCCGGTACTTTACAGCCTTACACAGGTTTATAGTGCATCGTGGCAATTGAAAATACCTCTTCTATTCATTGCTGGGTCGGATTTCAATTTGGAATATTTCTTTAGTATAAATTAATGTTTATTTATTTCACATACACTGTAAGAAACACTGCCATAACAGACGTGTATGCATCGTAATTTTGACATCAGAACTGATGAAAGGTCTAACTTCAACATTCAATTTCAGTGAAATGCTCTTTCACACTGACACTGGCGGATCCAGCCAACCAATATGGGGGGGCGGCTAATTTTACTGAAGGCCTTCCTGGTCCTGAGCCTCATGGGCCTCCATATGACCTAAAAGGTACCCCCATTTTGTTTTTTGCGGACTTGGTTTCAGATCACAGGGTTGATCACATTGTTTTAGTATTCGAATCCACAGACCTCAATAGACCTTTTCAAATAAAAAGAGTAATTAAAATATATTTTTACTATTGTATGAACACAAAGTGACTTCCCCTGGCCATGCTAACTGCTAAATAACGCTCACTACAACACCCTTTCTGCCTTGTGATGCGGAATACGACCACGCAGCGAAGCTCGATTATTTGTACTATCGTACTATCAAACGTGTTGCTAATTTTTCACTGTGCTATTCTTACGCGTAAGGACGTGTCAATTAAATGCAAAAGTAAAATTGATGGACGCCCCCAACTTTTTACACGATCACTCGACTCTGTATAATACAAAGGGCATTGCCACTAGATTTTTAACGGCGGCGCGCGCCGCGAAATTTGGCACAGCTGTTTTGGCATAAATCACCCACACGGTGTGATTTTTGTTTACCTCGGGTCATCTCAGGTCAGGTCAGAAAGTCAAGTCAAGTGACCCTACCTCCAAAATGTTTGCGGTCGTACCACAGCCAAAGTGATTGCCCAAACGGTTTGAAACTCACAGGATGTGATCAGGTGATAAGTACCTACAATTCGTTTATCTTGATTGTTTATATATCGGTGACCTAAGGTCAGGTCAATTTCGTGACCTCCCCATTATAGGTCAATGGGAAAAAATAAAACACGTATACATCTATAGGAAATCTCTACATTTTACCATTTTCACCAGGTCCACCGCTCTTGTGACTAATGCAAAGCCCAATGTCACATTTCTGTTCTTTGACCTCTACGAGGTCAACTCAGGTGACCCCCAGGTCACGTATGGTTTTTCCGCAATAACTCTTTACCAAAACAAGGTAGAGCAATGGGGGTTTCACCATTGTATTCCACTTGTCGAGACGAATCACATGGTGTAAGAGTTGATCCTGACCTCAGGCCATTCCAATTTTGTATATGGCCTAACTAGGCAACTTAACAAATCATTCGATACGTCTAGACGAGAGAAACACAATGGTGAAATCTATTTTTATTCGACCGTGCGTCTGTCAAAAGTTATTTCTTAAAAAAATAATTCGTCAATTATTATAATGTTTCAAATTATGTGGCTTCTGCTGACCTAATTATTGACCTTATGTCAATTCTGAAGGAACCTTAGCGACAGCAAATACAATTAATTCGCTTTCCAACGTTTTTTTCCGCACGTCGTAACTAGCTCTTTTAGTTATCGAGATATAGACGGTTTTATCAAGGACACTCATATACAAATATAGCCGGAATTTGACCTTTGGTGACCTCTGGTGACCTCCATATTAACCTGACCTAAAAATGGCCTATGTGCTTTCGATAGAGCTTATCTCGAGATATGCTCGAGCTCGAGCTAATGCATCACTTCCCGCTTGTCGCTACGTTGCGTGGTTTTGAGATCTTAGGGGGGGAAATCCCCCCCCCCCGGCAGTTCATGGTTGTCGCGAACCCCCGGCAGTGCGCGTGTTAATGGATCTTAATTCGGCAACAGTTAACTAACAAACAAAATAACTAACTAAATAACTAATTTTATATAAGTAGAAAAGTCTTTTTCTCTGAAAAAATGTGTGTGTTCTAAATGTAGCCGTTTTCACGATGGTAGTAGGTCCGGCTTATTTTCTCCTCTAGCGTATGTTTGACGGCGAATTACGAAACGACCATATATGCATTCAAACCGCATTACTGAGAGCTTCAAATTTATATATTGACGCATTTACTCACATTATCCATTGGCTGCTTTTAAGCAAAAATCCGTTTTTAGCGCTTTGCGGTGGTAAAAACTGTTTTTTGCTTAAAAGCAGCCAATGGCTAAGGTGAGCCAATACGTCAATATATCAATTTGAAGCTCTCAGTAATGCAGTTTGAATGCTTATATGGTCGTTTCTTAATTCGCCGTCCAACATACGCTAGAGGAGAAAGAAGTCGGACCTTAGTGTGTACCATAGCAACTACGGGGGGGGGGGGGGGGAGGCGTGCAAGGAAAGGACTCAACGATATATGGTTAAAATGACATGTGATTTAATAAATGAAGTTTAATATCCTTTTGGAACGACTTTAGCAAAAAAAGCAAGTCTGCTTTCTTGGGGGGGGGGGGGGGGGATGTCCCCCTCTTATTTTTAACTGGGGGGACGCGTCCCCCCGTACCCCCACCGGCGACGCCCATGTCAGTTGTAACATGACCGCGTCACAAGTCTGCCCGATGGACCTGTCCAAGGCCTTTTATTACAGGAGCCGTAATATGCTAACAAGCTAGAATGCTATGGTGTATTTCGACACTCTAATTCGAAGAATATTTTGAAGATACAAACGGATCGTAAAAGGCCGTGAAACGGAGCGAGATGTTCTTGTGGGAGTGGTACATAATATACACTATAAATCCGCGCCGTACCGGGGGCAAGGGCGGATCCAGCCGGCCGTTTTTTTTTGGGGGGGGACCGTTTTTAGCGGACCTTACCTACCCCCAATTTCGAATTTCTTCCCGGATTCGGGTCACTTTATTTTGCAACTACACGATTTTTTAATAGCTTTTCGACCTTTTGGGATATCGAAAAAGGAAAGATCGTCAGCTTGCAGTTTTTATTGTTCCGACATTGCCTTACACTGAGCAAAACTATGTCAATTGTCAGCTGTACCCAGGGGCGTCGCCGATACATTTTTAGTGTGGGGGGTCGGCTGAAATGACGAAATACAAATTACCCATTTTTTATTCGTGTATTTAAGCCTTTGTAGCATTTTTAATGTGGACTTTTATGTTATAGTAGGTACTTGCTATTTAGCGCCTCGAAGCGGAGCGAATTTTTTTACGGGTTTGCCTTATAAAAACCAGAAACATAGGCGGTGGGCCTTGTAGAGAATAGGCTAAGCATGCTATTCATTCAATTCACCGGTACAACGAATCGAAGACTGTGGCGATGGCTTCGTTATGATGATGGACACCGATGTGACGGCGCGAAGCGGCGTGAAATTTTAATTTTAGGTCATGGGAAATTAATTTTATATTGGAACCAGACTCAGGAATCCCTATTCCTGGTTGCACGTCTCCGTATGATTAAAAATAATGAAATTAAGGTAGTTTTTAATATACATATTCCTTGGTTAGTAAATCACGATGACCGGTGGCAGTCAGCGCTCAATAGTACATATGATAATAATAACTGTACACATATGTACCAAACTGTAACAAACAACTGGTAACAGTGCAAATGGTTTGAAAGCGGCAAGACTTTTCCGCACATAATTCATAATAACATATATTTATATATATACCGCACATAATTCCGCACACATTTTCTTTTCCGCATTTTCCGAAAGCAGAACGACTTTTCCGTACATAAATGGTCCCTGCGGATCTGGAAGATCCTGGGGCGAGATGGCTTAGGGAGATGGTCCTGACCTGGTCTCACTAATAGCTCTTCGGTCCAGCAAGTTGGGTACCGCTGGAGCAGCTTCCGGGTGCCGATGTCCGCGTCTTTACGTTCGCGTCGCCTTTTTTAGGAACTCGGCAGACTTAGCTAAACATGTAGCCCGCTTGAAAGTTGTTATTTGATGAAGGGAATGGGCCCTAGGGCTAGCAATCAGGTACCGCCAAGGAGAGACTGCCAGACACTTAACCCTATTAGTGGCAGGCTCCTGGCTATCCCTATTAGTGGCAGGGGGAGGGCGGATTCCGCCCCCCCCCCCAAGATTTCGAGATATACCCTTTCGATTTTCAAAACCAAACGGCGTTTGATGCCCCTCAACACGATCTACATTTCTAAAAACAAATCCGATTTTTTTTTATAGGGGCAAAAGGGGGACAAAAACTACAAATACTAGAGGTATTTGTGATCCAATACTGCTGTCAAGTTTATTAACCGATTTTAACGCAACTAATGGGGATCGATAGAGATTGAATTGGGGATTAATATATGACGGTGACGTTTGAAAATGCAAAAATCATACGCGCTTTCAGGTCACTAAATTTTGGGGTAAAATAAATGCCTTATAAAACCGTCTTTTTGTCTTTTTTCGATAAATGAAATGGTGCGCTATTGTGACATCGGACACAACAGTTTTAAAACATATTTGCATGCATAGGCGGTGCCAGGTTAGCGAAAAGGGAGGCAAAATATTAAAAAAAACTTCCTGTAAACCTCCCCTTTTCAAGTCCTTGAAACCGCCTCTGCCGTGCAATATTTACTATAGTTCACTAAAATCAACTAATTTGCACTTGTTTCAATCACCGTAAACCTGTGTAACTCCTTTATACTTCAGGCAGTTCGGAAGAAGCAGTGAAGTTCGCATCTCCGTATTATCGCCAAATGTCACAAAACAACTCCAAATACCAGGCCCTGGAACCGCCTGTGTTAGGGTTAGGAACTCAAAATTTTGACTCCATATGTGGAATTCAATTCTAGGAAAAGTCCCCAAATTTCATGGGTATGCTTTCAGCCGTTCGGGAGATATCTGCAAAAACATGAGGAGGGGGGGGGGGGGGGGATCTGCCGTCTCTGCCACTAATAGGGTTAATTAATTCATTTCCCCATTTTCCAAATTCGTTTAAAGAATTGCGTATTGTGTCATGTCGCGAAGCGACGCGAAGTTTTCAAGTTTTAACTGCGGATAGCTGGATTTTGACTGCTGCAAAGACAATTTTTACGACTGTACGTCCGACCGTTTGGGGGGGGGGGGGCGGCAAAACATAGTATCAGGACCATTGGGGGGATGGCCCCTTTACCCCCCCCCCCCCCCTTAGATCCGCCCCTGACCGGGGAGGGGGGGGGGGCCTGAACGCCCCCTTCTAACTCGGCTCTTTGGTGAGAAACGGAATCCAAGAAATACTGTTCGATAGCTCGTGCAAAATCTGTCAAAATTACTTTAGGCATTTTTTTTTTGGGGGGGGGGGGGGGGGGGGGGGGATCAGGTCAATATTGAGGTCCCCAGAGATCAACAAAAGTCAAATTTTCTCATTTTAGGACTTTGCCCTAGACACCCCAAAATATCTCTGGCATTATTATATGTAAAAAAACACGGGAAAGCAACCGAAAGCTCGTGAAAAATGCTACTGCCATTGCTGTACTCAAATTTTAGTTCATGTCAGGTCTCAGAGTTTAGGCTCCAGAATCCAGAGTCTATCAAAGGTCATAAAGACTGTTTTGGAAAATAAGCTTGTAGCTACTAACTTCGTATCTAAGCAAGATAGAACAATAACTTTAACATTATCGTGTTTGTCTCTTCAAGGCGCTTCGAATCATACTATTTTGCGATTACTTTAAGTCAAAATCAAAATTTGACCTCCGTTCATGGTCATGCGAGGTCATCCGAGGGTCATATGGGCGGCGGCCCAGGTGGGTCGCATGGCACATGTTCTGAAGCGCCTCGACGAGATAAACACGATGGTGTCACGTCTTTATCTTTATTCAATCAAAAGTTGTTGGCAAAAACGTGCTGGTGACCTCGGATGACCTCAGATGACTTTGAAGAGCTCACTGATCAAATATTGTGCCTGGGTGATCAATAATGACATATAACAACATTATTTTGAAATAATTGTTCTGATATAATGTGTGTCATTTGAATCAGAAACATTTGCAAATTTTATCTTTGACTTTTAATGGGGATGTCACGTGATCTGCCTGACCTTAGGTTATCGATATAAAATATCTGAGATCTGTATGTCTGTGTCTGTCTGTCTGTGTCTGTATGTCTGTCTATGTCTGTCTGTCTGTGTCTGTCTGTCTGTGTCTGTCTGTCTGTGTCTGTCTGTCTGTGTCTGTATATCTGTGTCTGTCTGTCTGTGTCTGTCTGTCTGTGTCTGTCTGTCTGTGTCTGTCTGTCTGTGTCCGTCTGTCTGTGTCTGTCTGTGTCTGTCTGTCTGTTTCTGTCTGTCTGTGTCTGTCTGTCTGTGTCTGTCTGTCTGTGTATGTCTGTCTGTGTCTGTCTGTCTGTGTCTGTCTGTCTGTGTCTGTCTGTATGTGTCTGTCTGGCTGTGTCTGTCTGTCTGTGTCTGTCTGTCTGTGTCTGTCTGTCTGTGTATGTCTGTCTGTCTCTGTCTGTCTGTGTCTGTCTGTCTGTGTCTGTCTGTCTGTGTCTGTCTGTCTGTGTCTGTCTGTCTGTGTCTGTCTGTATGTGTCTGTCTGTCTGTGTCTGTCTGTCTGTGTCTGTCTGTCTGTGTCTGTCTGTCTGTGTCTGTCTGTCTGTGTCTGTCTGTCTGTGTCTGTCTGTCTGTGTCTGTCTGTCTGTGTCTGTCTGTCTGTGTCTGTCTGTCTGTGTCTGTCTGTATGTGTCTGTCTGTCTGTGTCTGTCTGTCTGTGTATGTCTGTCTGTGTCTGTCTGTCTGTATGTGTCTGTATGTCTGTGTCTGTCTGTCTGTGTCTGTCTGTATGTGTCTGTCTGTCTGTGTCTGTCTGTCTGTGTCTGTCTGTCTGTGTCTGTCTGTCTGTGTCTGTCTGTCTGTGTCTGTCTGTATGTGTCTGTCTGTCTGTGTCTGTGTCTGTCTATCTGTGTCTGTGTCTGTGTCTGTGTCTGTGTCTGTCTGTGTCTGTGTCTGTGTCTGTGTCTGTGTCTGTCTGTGTCTGTCTGTGTCTGTCTGTGTCTGTCTGTGTCTGTCTGTGTCTGTCTGTGTCTGTCTGTGTATGTCTGTGTCTGTCTGTGTCTGTCTGTGTATGTCTGTGTCTGTATGTGTCTGTCTGTGTCTGTGTCTGTGTCTGTCTATGTCTATGTCTGTGTCTGTATGTGTCTGTGTCTGTGTCTGTCTGTATCTGTCTGTGTCTGTCTGTGTCTGTATGTGTCTGTGTCTGTATGTGCCTGTCTGTGTCTGTCTGTGTATGTGTCTGTCTGTGTCTGTGTTTCTGTGTGTCTGTCTGTGTCTGTCTGTGTCTGTCTGTGTCTGTCTGTGTCTGTGTATGTCTGTGTCTGTCTGTGTCTGTGTCTGTCTGTGTCTGTGTCTGTCTGTGTCTGTGTCTGTGTCTGTGTCTGTCTGTGTATGTGTCTGTCTGTGTCTGTGTCTGTCTGTGTCTGTCTGTGTCTGTCTGTGTCTGTCTGTATCTGTCTGTGTCTGTCTGTGTCTGTCTGTGTCTGTCTGTGTCTGTCTGTGTCTGTCTGTGCCTGTCTGCGTCTGTCTGTCTTTGTCTGTCTGTCTGTCTGTCTGTCTGTGTCTGTCTGTCTGTGTCTGTCTGTCTGTGTCTGTCTGTCTGTGTCTGTCTGTCTGTGTCTGTCTGTCTGTGTCTGTCTGTCTGTGTCTGTCTGTCTGTGTCTGTCTGTCTGTGTCTGTCTGTCTGTGTCTGTCTGTCTGTGTCTGTCTGTCTGTGTCTGTCTGTCTGTGTCTGTCTGTCTGTGTCTGTCTGTCTGTGTCTGTCTGTCTGTGTCTGTCTGTCTGTGTCTGTCTGTCTGTGTCTGTCTGTCTGTGTCTGTATGTCTGTGTCTGTATGTCTCTGTCTGTCTGTGTCTGTCTGTGTCTGTGTCTGTCTGTGTCTGTGTCTGTCTGTGTCTGTGTCTGTTTGTGTCTGTCTGTGCATGGTTCACCACCGTTGACCAGGCATTGCAAATGTCTTCCCATCAGCAATAACGCTGTTTCGCGACGCTTTGAAATTTTTCTGGCATACAAACCATCCTCACGATATGGAAGGATTGGTAGTAAGTTCAATTGCTCTTTTATGTGAAAGAGGGGCCGGAAAATTAAGCAAGTGAAATCCAGGAAGTTCATGGGATTTGCGCCCCTCTAGGCCGGGCGCCCCCTCCTCTGGGTATGGCGCCCCCTGGAAGTGGACCCCCCACACTTTTTAGAAGGTAGTGACGCCTCTGCGTGAGCGTAGTACATTTTACGTGCTATAGTACACGTGATATAGCTATACTATTACGGTTTACATGCTATAGTAAACCGTAAATAAACTCTCTTGAGATCCACAACCCACTGGTTAACAACAAGAACAATATGAAGGAAACTCTTCATTTAAAACACGTGACCAACAAAATGGCAGCGTTTTTCCCTTTGCCCCCAGGGTACTTCTCCCGAACGACCACCATTGCATGTTACACCATTCAGAATACAAACGCGACGCAGAAACCAGAGGGATTAGAAATTTCCCGCCTGATTGGATACTCTTTCACAGCTGACTAATTGTGATGTATCATGAATATAGTGTTTATAGACATTTTTCCAATAAAATTGATGTAACAATGAACTTCAACTATGATTTTCATTCGTAGCACAAAATTATATTAAACATATTTCGTTTTCTTTTCCGATGTGATTACCATACTCTGTTACAGCTGACTAATTGTGATGTATCGTTAAAATGGTGTGTATAGGCATTTTCCCAATACAACTGATGTACCAATGAACTTCAAATACTATTTTCATTCGAATACACACAATTGTATTAAACATATTTCGTTTTATTTTCCGATGTGATTAACATACTCTGTTACAGCTTTCTAATTGTGATACATTGTTAAAATGGTGTTTATTGGCATTTGTTTAATACAATTGATATACTAATATGATATAATGATAATAGATGAATATAATAATATGACGTGAATATCACAACTTGTCGGCGCCTCCCGGTGCCACTAAACTGGCTGCTTATTTGCGGGACACACTGGCTTAGTGTTCATTTGTCATCGGGGTATTTTATAGATATTTAGAAGCTCGGTGGTGCGATATAAGGCAACATCCTTGCAAGTCAAAACTATACGCAGTTTATGACCAAACTTGCATCTCAGCCGAAGCACGCAGTTGCGGAGAACCCCGATCGTTGTCAGGACCGACATTTGCCCGCCCCGACCAGACATTAAAGGTATGCACTACATTCGACCGGGACTCCCTTCACTGGCTGCGCCGGCACGGATCGGCCAACATCGAATCTGTACACCATGTGACGTCCGGTCACATGTGACCTCAGGTCGCGCGTCGCGAGGGGTGATTCTCCGCGTCAGCGCCGTGAGCGCCTGGGCGGGAGTGTGCCGTAGTGCCGACACCGGGAGCGCTTGGCTTTGATGCAGCCGTGCAACCAACTAAACCATCTAATGGCTTTGCACTCTATGAGACTTTGTCATACAGATCATGACGAATCGGTAGACATGTCATTGGTCTGCATTTTTGCCATATCATACCCGAAAGCCCTGGTCAAACGAAAGGGGTGCGAATTCGGACACAATTACAATTTTAAAAACACGCTCAATTGATTTATGCAAAATTAACTTCTATGGATTGCGCGTGAGCTCAGCTTTCGAATGGAGCATCTCCCGTAGTTTGACACCTCCGAACCCTTCCAACGAACACATTTAAACGGGACTTTCCACTCTGTTACCAGGAGTAGAAATGCGAATTAAATCACATCTTGGTTACCAAAGAAAATCCGAGAGGAGACGAAATTCACAAGACACTCACGCAGAGCGCTGGTTGATTGTGTTTCGTTTGCTGTTTGGGTTTTATTTTATGCTTGTTTCGCTTCAAGGGCCGATCCAGCATGGGTGGTTCGTGTCACTTTGGCGGGAGGGGAGGTCAAAAAGATGTCCAAAAGTCCCAAAAATTATAAAACTTCAAAAACTTTCAGCAATGTACAAACTTTAAAAACTTTAAAACTTTTAAAAAACTTTTAAAACTTTAGAAACTTCAAACTCTAAAACCTTTACAAACTTTAAACTATTAAAAACTTACAACTTTTAGAAACATTTAAATCTTTTAAAAAAACTTAAAACTTTAAAAACTTAAACTTTTAAACTTCAAACTTTAAAAACTTAAAACTTTTAAAACTTTAAACTTAAAAATTCTAAAACTTTTGAAACTTAAAACTTATAACTTAAATTTTTTAAAACTTTGTTTAAAAATTATAACTTTAAGAACTTTAAATACTTAAAAAAGTAAAAACTTTAAGAACTTTAAAAAACTAAAAACTTCAAAAACAAAACTACGAACTTCCAAAATTCCCAAATTCACAAATTCCAAAATTCCAAAATTTCCAAATTCTTAAATTACGAAATTCCCAAATTTCCAGATTTCCAAATATCAACTTCACAACAAAACGAAAATATCATATTAAAAAAATTAAAAACTCAAAATTCAAATATTCCAAAATTTCACAAATTATAAATTTAAAATTTTTCAAATTTCAATATTTCAAAATTCCCCAATTACCAAATTAATCAATTCATAAATTCCCATATTTCCAAATTCCTAGATTACAAAAATTTCAAAATTTCCAGATTTCCAAATATCCATTTAAAAAATTCAAAAAAATCTAATATTCGTATTCGAAAATGCAAAAAGTCGAAAAGTTGAAAAGTCGAAAAGTCCAAAATCTCTAAACCCCCGAAAACGGACTAACCAACCTTCGGTCCGGCATTGCCCCAAAGGAAGGCCCCGTGCATAAAATATCTGAGATAAACGAATGGTAGGTACTTATGACCTAGTTCAATCCTGTAAGTTTGAGACCGGTCGGCCAAAAAACGTGGCTGTGGCACGACCGCAAACTTTTTGGAGATGGAATCACGTGACCTGACCTCGTGGCCTTACCTAAGATGACCTGAGGTGAAACATTTCACACAATGTGGGTAATTGATGCCAAAAAAACTGTGCAAAAACGGCGGCGCGGCGGCGCGCAGCGCCGTCGTTCTATCCTCTAAAACCTTAGGGTGTGGGGTTAATAAGTTTGTTGGGTTTCAATTAAGCCGTAGCTGCCCCTCGAAGGTATGAGAGGCTTATACTAAAAGAGTGCATAATCTGATGAAATTATACCGGAAATCACCATTATTATGTACGTTACATTGTGTAGATAAAAGACTGGCTCATTGGCGGATTCAGAACGGTGGTTGGGGAGAGGGGGGAATTCCAAAAAGTCTCACACAATTCAGAAAACTCATCGGATTTCGCTTGCATTTATATGTTGTTTAAAACCAACTTTCCTTAGTAAAAGTTGCTTAGATTTTCTTCTATATCAGGAAATGTGTCAATTTCGGTCCGATTTCAGGCTTTTTTTTCGGGGAGGGGGGGCATGCCCTCCTGGATCCGCTAGTGGAATGGCTGTTGAAATGTCTGACGAGCCTTATACATTTTGACCCGGGATCTGACAACAGTGAAAACATGGGAATGAACACATTATGGGAAATACCTATGGTTTGCAAGGTTTCCCCATAATTCCCATATTTTAAACTTTAAAAAGTGTTTCATATCGACTTCGAAAACGCTCCATTTCCCATAGCTTCAACAAAAACATGCCCTCGGCCGCCCTTCTACGTACGTCACAGGCGTCTTGCCAGATCTAGTAGGATCTAAACTTCGTCCCCCCTGGTCACAGATATAAACCGTCCAAAGACACTCTAAAATAGCATATTTACGTGAGTATTTCACAACGATCTCAGAGCTAAACTAACCGCAGAGGAAGACAATGTTATAAATCCATTTCTGGAGTTAAATGTTTCCTGAGATAAAATATGTGCTGCCTCCAAACAATTTCGTGTTTTCTTTTTATATTATTTTCTAGGGTACTATAATACTAGAAATAAATATAAAAAAGCAAACACGACAAATTTGGGTTTTGGGAGGCGCAGCGTAAAAAAAGGTGCACGGCTGAAGCGGCATTAATTGGTTGAAACTGAGAAAACTAAAAAGTGATATTTGCTTAGACTCCGCAATGGAAGCATGTGAGTCATTTTTTTTTCTCGTGACATCACCTACAAAAAAGCACTCTACTGCACAGAGTCGCTCTGGTAGGTACCCACACCTAGTAATTTAGTAATTGTCATTGTTAGCTCTATCGGTTACTTCACCCCCATATTGAGTGACCTGCACACGCCTATAATTTTTGAATTTTCAAAAGTGATCGCCATATATCAATCTCCAATTCAATCTCTATCGATTCCCATTGGTTGTTTTAAAATCGGTTGATAAACATGACAGCTGTGTTGGATCACATATACCACTAACATTTTTAGTTTTTGCCCCCCTGTTGCCCCCTATCAAAAATTTCGATTTTTTTGTTTTTCAGAAATGTAGATCGTGTTGTGGGGAACCAAACGCCGTTTCATTTTTGAAAATCGGACGGGGAGATCTCGAGATCTCCGGGGGGCGGAATCTGCCCCCTGTTACAAATAGGGGTGGGTAGCCAGGAGCCTGTTACAAATAGGGTTAAGTATGATGGGTCTGGATTTTTTATTCGACATTTCAAAATATGCACGCACCGCTTTCCCTCTTGCTACCAAAATGCTACAAAATAACACGGACGAACGAGGAAACACGAACGAGGCAAAACTAACTTTTTTGTTTGTTTGCAAGAAGTTATTTTTCGCAGTCAGTACCTATTTTTCATCGCCACTTTTGTTGGATTTTTTTTTTTTTTTTTGGGGGGGGGGGGGGGGGGGTAATTTCCATTGCCGCTCCCGTCGAGAGTGGGATGGGGGGGGGGCTTTGCCTCTGCCGCCGCCCCCTGGATCCGCCAGTAATCAAATGTGAAATCAGGTATGCGAAAGCTTGAAAGATTTACGAATACCCTGTACAGCTACAGAAGGTATGTTTTGACAGAGACTCAGCACGTTAGCAGTTAATAACAATGTCATCAATTGCATTGCAATCCTTGCTTGAAAATAATGGGCTTCTATCTACTGCAAGTTTCTGCCATTGTGTCGGACCTTGTGTCCACCAGTTTTGGAACACATTTTGAAGCTGTAAGAACGGTCAGGGAACCAAAATGAAGTGCAATAAAAAGTTCCCTTATACATTTTTAAGCTGGGTACAAAGTGAGAAAAGCACCACCATAACAACATCAATTCAAATAGTAATTGACCCAAATGCAGAAATAAAACACAGATAATAGAACAGTGTACAATCATCAAATGAAACGTTGGATTCCACGCACCTCTGATGGAAGCTAGCAGCAGCAGCAGCAGTGCCGGCGGCGGTAGCCCTATCCTCGTCATGCCTCGTCCAACTGCGTCCCACTGCGTCCCACTCCGTCCCATTCCGTCCCACTCCGTCCCACTCCGTCCCACTCCGTCCCACTCCGTCCCACTCCGTCCGACTCCGTCCCACTCCGTCCCACTCCGTCCCACTCCGTCCCACTCCGTCCCACTCCGTCCCACTCCGTCCCACTCTGTCCCACTGCGTCCCACTGCGTCCCACTGCGTCCCACTCCGTCCCACTCCGTCCCACTCCGTCCCACTCCGTCCCACTCCGTCCCACTCCGTCCCACTGCGTCCCACTCCGTCCCACTCCGTCCCACTCCGTCCCACTCCGTCCCACTCCGTCCCACTCCGTCCCACTCCGTCCCACTGCGTCCCACTCCGTCCCACTGCGTCCCACTCCGTCCCACTCCGTCCCACTCCGTCCCACTGCGTCCCACTCCGTCCCACTCTGTCCCACTGCGTCCCACTCCGTCCCACTCCGTCCAACTGCGTCCCACTCCGTCCCACTGCGTCCCACTCCGTCCCACTGCGTCCCACTGCGTCCCACTGCGTCCCACTGCGTCCCACTGCGTCCCACTCCGGCCTCAGAGCCGTCTACCGACGAGCGGCGGGAGGGCGACCCTGCCCTGCCCTCCGGCAGTCCGGCACTCACCACCCCACACCGCTACCAATCAGCCCTCGCCCGGCTCCAGCACTGAGGAGCCCGGGGCCAGCACTGAGGAGCCCGGCTCCAGCACTGAGGAGCCCGGAGCCAGCACTGAGGAGCCCGGGGCCAGCACTGAGGAGCCCGGGGCCAGCACTGAGGAGCCCGGGGCCAGCACTGAGGAGCCCGGCTCCAGCACTGAGGAGCCCGGGGCCAGCACTGAGGAGCCCGGGGCCAGCACTGAGGAGCCCGGCTCCAGCACTGAGGAGCCCGGCTCCAGCACTGAGGATCCCGGGGCCAGCACTGAGGAGCCCGGGGCCAGCACTGAGGAGCCCGGGGCCAGCACTGAGGAGCCCGGGGCCAGCACTGAGGAGCCTGGGGCCAGCACTGAGGAGCCCGGGGCCAGCACTGAGGAGCCCGGGGCCAGCCGACGACCGTCCACGGACACGTGGTTTCACTGAGTCGGGAGAATTGATTGCGCCTCCAGTGTCGTCGGTGTGCCGAATGTATGCCCGGGGTGGGTGGAGGCCCTTGACCGCCTTATGCCGGCCAAGGGCTTCGCTTCACCCCGCGGATGTGTGTCAGCATAGAAAAGTACTCACTCGGTAAATGCACTTGTGGTGAATAAATACTGAAGGAATTACAAGGAAATGTCTACATGGTTGAGTTTGTCATGCCGTGGTAAAATGAACCGTCACCCTGTCATGTTATGAATGCACGAGAGACAGTCCACTCCATTTGGATTTGTTAAAGACAAGGTCAAAAGTTTCACTGTTTGGATAAACAAGAACATAAGACAAAACTAAGGCCTTAAATCTACCGGGAAAACAAAATTGGTGAATATTATATAAATCACATTGGACACCGGAGCAACCATGTTCATCCTGGCCCTGGCAGTGTATTATGATATGCTTCCAGTGAATGCCGATCAAAGTTCGTCAATGTTGAAATTAGTATGTTTAGTGATTCCTTTAGTATAAGCCGGAGAAGTGTGAGTTGCAAGGTTCATAGCGAGAGTCTGATAGGAGCATGATTTGACAATGCTATCGTATTGTGAACATAAACATGATGAACATGTGCGCATGAGACATATCATATCGAAAACAAACGTACTTTGCATGAATGTGGATGTGTTGGTGCATGTGAAGCCTGTACCTGCACGGTGTGGGTTGAGGCGCCCATTAAAGAGGGCGCCTCAACTGACTTAGGCAGGGTTCTTCCAGGCTCTGTTTCGATATTGTTTTTGTCGAAGAGTAAAAGTCATTTTGATTCAATGATTATAATTTTATTTGTGTTTGTCATTGATTGATTGATATTGACAATATAACATTTCATTATATTCATTTCATTGCATGTCAAAGTTATTTACAGTGATAATGGTCGGCATCTCAAATGATCTTTCGTTCGCGATAATGCATCGACACCGAAAATCTGTATTTTCTGCTTGTTTTGAAAATGCATCAGGTTTTCTTATTCCTGAAGGTGAACATAATCTAAAAGCATTGGAGCATAATGGACTTGCGATAAATTTTTACTCGATGTTTTTAATTCGGAACGTTAATTGCACTTTCTTCTGGCACTGACGGGCTTAAATCAAACAATCAGCAGTACTGATATAAGACAGACGACAAACCACTGAGTAGATCGTATTCGTTTATTCTCTGGTATTACGTACTTGTTAGATTGGTTGACACAACCGATACAATTTTCCAGTGCTTACTTAAATTGTGAAGTTGTCATCAATTGTTATAATTAATTGCCTCACATTTATAAATATAGACAAGCAAGTGCGCTACAGCAGCACTCTGCCCATGAACACTGGCAAAGTGTTGGCAGATATGCAATACAATTTATTCGATAAAAATGTAACTAATTGACCTATATTCAGTCTAAAAAATAACACCTCATAATAAACACCAGTTCAAAAGATGATGCAAATATTCAGTCAAAATGGCTATTATGACCAAAAAAACAGTTTTGCGATCAGGACTATCTTCGACATCACATTAAGCGTTTGTAGTCAAAATAAAGCACAGAAACGAGAGCACGTGATCGAGTTGACATTGCGTTATACCTAATCTAATTATATTAATTATGTTGTGGCCCATGTAGCACACCATTTGGATTGCACGTAATAATATTATAACACATTGTTTCATTCATATCGTGGTTTTGGCGCCTTTGCTTTGCGCGTCATATAATATCAACTGTCCTCTGACACGATTAGGCACGAATCTGACGCTACCATGCCTCGGAACAGTCCGTAAATCGGACTACGCTTTGTTCGGGAAGCCAAACCAGCTAAGTGGGCTACCTTCATGGTCGCCGACTACTACCACTAGGCGCCGAGCCACTGCAGCAGGGCAGGCACCACCAGCGCCGACAGGGCCAGCGCTGGTCCACAGGTCATCCGTCACTACCACCAGGCGCCGAGCCACTGCAGCAGGGCAGGCACCACCAGCGCCGACAGGGCCAGCGCTGGTCCACAGGTCATCCGTCACTACCACCAGGCGCCGAGCCACTGCAGCAGAGCAGGCACCACCAGCGCCGACAGGGCCAGCGCTGGTCCACAGGTCATCCGTCACTACCACCAGGCGCCGAGCCACTGCAGCAGGGCAGGCACCACCAGCGCCGACAGGGCCAGCGCTGGTCCACAGGTCATCCGTCACTACCACCAGGCGCCGAGCCACTGCAGCAGGGCAGGCAGCACCAGCGCCGACAGGGCCAGCGCTGGTCCACAGGACGCTGGTGCTGCGTTGCAGTAGTGCTGCTTTGACCCCATGGCGCAACAGTATGTAATGCCACCGTGCTCCTCTGAAAGCGGGCAGACCCTCGGTTAGAACGGACATAGACTGGCTTGACATAGACGGTATTTCTACAACGATAACACTCGGAAAAGACTCCGTCAATCTCGTAACAATACTGTCACCCTTTCGGGAGAGGTCTGCGTACTGTTTTTATTTTATTTTGTATTTTATAGAAGTGTGTATTTGACCTTACCGTCTGCCGAGACATGCTCGGCGGAGTTTTCAAGCCAGAAATATCTCTGGACTCATGCGTCTACCAATAAATACCAATAAATACCAATAGCATGCATAAGAAATTACTCACTATCTCCTTGTGGCATGAAACACAGTGGCGTATGTTAAACATCAGTGAACGTGGCTGGTACCTATTGATTCAGCTCAGTAATGAGAACAATGCTGAATGACACGTTAAACATCAGTGAACGTGGCTGGTACCTATTGATTCAGCTCAGTAATGAGAACAATGCTGAATGCCACGTTAAACATCAGTGAACGTGGCTGGTACCTATTGATTCAGCTCAGTAATGAGAACAATGCTGAATGCCACGTTAAACATCAGTGAACGTGGCTGGTACCTATTGATTCAGCTCAGTAATGAGAACAATGCTGAATGACACGTTAAACATCAGTGAACGTGGCTGGTACCTATTGATTCAGCTCAGTAATGAGAACAATGCTGAATGCCACGTTAAACATCAGTGAACGTGGCTGGTACCTATTGATTCAGCTCAGTAATGAGAACAATGCTGAATGACACGTTAAACATCAGTGAACGTGGCTGGTACCTATTGATTCAGCTCAGTAATGAGAACAATGCTGAATGCCACGTTAAACATCAGTGAACGTGGCTGGTACCTATTGATTCAGCTCAGTAATGAGAACAATGCTGAATGACACGTTAAACATCAGTGAACGTGGCTGGTACCTATTGATTCAGCTCAGTAATGAGAACAATGCTGAATGCCACGTTAAACATCAGTGAACGTGGCTGGTACCTATTGATTCAGCTCAGTAATGAGAACAATGCTGAATGACACGTTAAACATCAGTGAACGTGGCTGGTACCTATTGATTCAGCTCAGTAATGAGAACAATGCTGAATGCCACGTTAAACATCAGTGAACGTGGCTGGTACCTATTGATTCAGCTCAGTAATGAGAACAATGCTGAATGACACGTTAAACATCAGTGAACGTGGCTGGTACCTATTGATTCAGCTCAGTAATGAGAACAATGCTGAATGACACGTTAAACATCAGTGAACGTGGCTGGTACCTATTGATTCAGCTCAGTAATGAGAACAATGCTGAATGACGCATAGCTTTTTTTCATTCCCACTTTATACATTATCCTTGAGGGAAAAAACAACAAATGAGAACTAACTGTTCAAGCACGAGGTTTAGGATAAATGATTATTTGTTACCGGGAGGGTACTATGCTCAAATCACTTCGAAACATAGTTTCCTGATCGGAACAAATTGACTGAAAAAAACATGTGTATTCTGGAATGGTTGCAGTACGAGCAAATTGTAAGGAAATGATTAGAGTGAACATTTAAAACTACCGCTGCGGTGAAAGGTGAAATGTTGTTTTTGTTTGTTGTTTTATCAAGTTTACTGGCTTCTCATCCACATACACTGTCGTTTTCCTTTATTAGTGGTTCGCAGCGTCAAGGGTAAGGGGCGTGGTTACCCCTTTTGATAACCAGAATGACTTGTTGCCCCTCCTTCATAGCGCAGACCGTAGTTCTCGGCTTCAAGCTATGCGGTACAGCATCGCTTCAGGCGTGTACTACTACTGCCCTCTAGTGACAAATAATATAAGTAGACATCTTGCTCCTTATCGAAAGGAGTGCCTCCCAGAGTAAAACAACAGCTGAGCAGCATTTAACATTCATGAGTTGTGATGCTTTTGCGCTAAAAAGGTGGCAGTGAAACAGAAACTGGGATAGATGGATGTGCATTGTGCGCCAGCATCAAACGATTCAGCTATGAGTTCTCACTTAGCTGCTCAATCGCTATTGCCACCGTGACCCGCCCGAAGGATCCATTACTATAAGTGTGCTAATTACCCCTATTGGAGAATCGCTGAGCTATGTTACGTAGTTTGCGGGTGACTGTTTCAGGTATAACACTCATTATGGACACATGATGCCGATGAAATGGTCATTTACAAGAAGATGTCGGAACTCAAACAACAGCCCACTTGTTCTCCTCACTGAATGGCTGGCAGTAGTCGGTGCACATTTTCACCATCCTGTCGCCGTTGACGTGTTTCTGAAACAGTTTTCATTTGATCAGGGAGAGCAGTGCAGGCGCGCAGCTGAGGACAGGTTTGTCCGACACGCGGGGCCGCGCGGCATCACGAACAGGGCGAACACAGCGAACACAGCGAACACAGCGAACACGGCGAACACAGCGAACACAGCGAACACAGCGAACACAGCGAACACAGCGAACATTAGCAGGTCTGAGTATTGATGTGGGAGGGGAGGAAGCGCTGACTGTCGGCCGCGTCGCCCCGGAAGCTGGATATCCGACTCGGTCAGACTAATGTTTTGTTTTGCATTACACGCTACACTGCATTAATTAAATGGCGCAGTCATGTCATGTCATGTGCTAATACGTATAACTATCATAACAATCACACAAATTACTGTCATGGCATAGCTATGATGCAGAAATCACCTCGAATGCGTGATTTTCGGCGTCAGTAGTCTGCGTAAAAGCACACTACATTTAGCAAAAAGCAGCACATAGCGTTGACCGTTTGACGATGCGTAACGTGTATCTATCGTCAAGGAAACCACGCAGTGCGTATTCTTCAGAGTGTGTGCTATAAAGATCACATGACAAAGGCTACGACTGCCCATACAAAAGTCATTGTGTATGCAGTATGCATGGTATGCGGACGTTTATCATGTATTGCGTGCGCTATCACATTGCTCATGCGTTTCATGCAGCAGACACGCGTGTCTATGCCAATAAAGCCACTGCGTACTGCGTCATAAAACGTCCACCACCGAATTTTATAGCGTACCGTTAAATGTTAAACAAAAAGTTCCCATTCCGATGTCCACAACCTTGGAGCGATTGTATCAGAGTTGTCTCCTCGTTGTCACGGTGTATGATGGATACGTAATGCGCCCCTTGTCCAGAGCATTTCCAGTGGCAATCGATGAACGATTTCATTTCTCATAAATTATAATCGTCAAGTGTAATTATTTTGGAATGTCAATATTTCACCCTCGCCAGTGCAGGATCCGATATCTACGTGACCATGAAGGGGGGGGGGGGGGGGGTACGACCCCTGGCGTTTTGCCCCTAATTGAGCTAGAGCTTCGATTAAAAAACGAGCGCGTTGCTTGTGATGAGAGGAAGCCGTTGATATCCGATTTTAAGGTCCTGAATTATTAGGGGACCTCTGAGATCATGATAATGACCTGAATGTCATCCAAATCGTGCATGAGTAGATATTAAATTATAATCGAGCTAGAGTCGTGAATGAAAGTGCAGCACATTTCTTGTCGTTAGAGGAATGCATTTCCATTAACTCTAGATCCCTGTTGACCTTTGTAGTGATGACCTAATTTGACCTTTGATCTAATATCACTATTAGATATCCGCATTCATGTTTGTCCATCATAGACGGTTGTTTTGTGTTTATCTACAGTTGGTAGGGATCTGCAAGGCATCCTTGGCCGTGAAATGTTATTAAAATCCACGGGAGGGCAAAAGGTCATCTTAGGTCATCGGTGGTCAATGACCTGGGTTGACTTGTGACAGAGCATGACCCCAATTGAACATATGATTATGAAAAATGGGTGCCAAATTTGAAATCAGCGTCACAAAATGTCCTAGAAAGTAGAAACTACAAGAGTCCAAAAAGGTCATATCAGGTCATCGGAGGTCAGTGACCTAGGTTGACCTGTGAAAGTCCATGACCCTAGTGGAACATATAATTATGTAAAATGGATGCCAAATGTGAAACCAGTGTCACAAAATGACCTAGAAACTACCAGAGGTCAAAAGGTCAACCCAGGTCATCGGAGGTCATGACCTCAGTGGAAATCATAAATGTCACCTGTTTACACCTGTGCATACGATCCTGAACAACAAACACTCGGAAAGTGCACAAGTTACAAGCATCGATTCTACGGGACGCCAGTTGCGCCTGACATGACCTTCAGAAACATATCATAGGTCACGGGTCATGAGGATTAGAAGTTGGAAATTTTTAGAGTATGTATAGAGTATGTGTGTGTGTGTGGGGGGGGGGGGGGGGGGGCATGGGCTCACTTTTCGGGCATTTTTGTGTGTGCTATTTGTCTTCTTACTTTGTTTGGTGATTGAAATTTGTGATAGCAAAAGGTTCGCCAAGGCGAGAAGAGCCCAAATATGCAAATAAATCTTGCATATTGTTGGGTTATTGTTTTTTTCTTCTCAAGTCGAGATAAAAGTTTCACTGCCCCCTCCACTTTCCGTGACATTCCTACGTCCCTGGGTGTTCCATAGAGGTATACATGTCTTCAAAGCATTCCGCCTGAATAAAAAATCATGCTCAGCAGACGTATTTGACAGTTGGTAAATTGAAAGGTACGTATGTTGATATGTAAGTTGACGAACGCTAACAGAAATGTTACCAAACAGAGGATGCTGGTGTGATGACACTCCCTCTGGTCTGCGTCAGAAGTCTTCGTTTTGTTGCACGCCTCGATGATTCCCTTCTCTTTGGAGAATTGGCCACACTCGTGACACTTAATGTTAGCAATAGTTTGGCCTGTGAAAGATGAACACAAATCAAAACACGTTCAGAGGCGGCTACACAGGCGATACTTCACTGCACACAATATATACGTGGAATGCTGTCACACACAGCTAACAGCTATATTCGTGATATTTGATGTCAAAGGTACACTGGAAGATATAGGGGACATTGAGGCGATCCACTCAAAAACACGACTGATATAGACGGAAAATGGACTCACCTACTGCTGCCATAATCCACAGTAGAAGTGCGGCGCGCCGCAGGCAGGTCATGTTCGGCGGCGCGGTCGGCGACTCAGCCCTCCTGCCATCTGCCTGCTGGCTGGCACACGACTGACCGACCGACCGTCTCTCTCCCCGTCACTCCTACTCCTCTTCCTCCTCTTCCTCCTCCTCCTCCTCCTCCTCCGCCACCACCGCCGCCGGCGGGGCTGGGGGCACCCCGAGGCAGTGCTCGATCAAGATTAGCATGAATGTCTCGTCGGTATAGTTAAGCTCTCTCGTCGGTATAGTTAAGTCAATTTGTATAGATCTGTATAGATCCACGCCGATGGTGCTGCATAAGGAGGCTGAAATAGCGTCAAAACCGCACACCACTGATTGCTCATTTGAAACATTACATTTTCGTGTATATGCAGCAATTCTGAGAGTATATAGAATTATGTTAAAATATGAAAATGTGCAAATTATTCTCAATTAGACATGCGATTTGCTCGTACAAATTGTTTGCCCTAGGATTTTACCGCATGCATCGCCCACAATTTACAATTGTGCACACCCTTACAAGACTACGCATTTTATACCTTATGTTCATTTTGAAACCATGTGATGCGATTTTTAATATCATTGCATTGATGTGACATCTCGTCGTATGATTACTTCTCTTAATGGTCTTCAGTTCACGATCGTTTGCTTGCAAGCATTTTCTGATTTAATTTCATTCAACAGTAGTATCCTATGTATTCCTTCATCAATTCGACTCTCCCGCCTCTGTTCTCCAAAGTTATCACTAAATAGGTACAGGTTTACATTTATTTAACAAACAACATTGCAAATGGAAAACAGCAAGAAAGGCCGCCAACAATCCGCAATCAGGGGCGTCGCCAAAAACAATTGATTGGGGGGCCAGCCAGGTATTTGGCCCCCACTCCCATATGAGCTTATGTTAAATCCCGAAAACCCGGGGGCTCAGAACAAGGCCGGAGCGATCCTGGAGGCCCGTCACCCAGACCCCCCTCTCCCGGTGGCGACGACCCTGTCGACAACAACTATCCGGAAACGACGAGGCGACAGCTGCACGTCCTCCCAACCTGGCGCCTCAGTTCGCTGCCGGCTGGGTGGCGTGTGGGCCACGTGACCTCGCCTTACCAGCGAGCGAACCCTTCGCCACTGACAATATTATCATAGTTGTATAAATAATGATGAGATAATCATTACGTTTGTACTTACTAATTTCATAAATAATTATTTTAATCAAGTTCCTAGCTTTTTACGGCTCACTTATATTCTTCTTTCGAAGCACACAACTTAGTGGGCCAATCACCATATCCTCCTGCGACCAAAGCGCTAACTTGAACTCTCACCCTGTTCCGAGGGATATGGGGGCCGGTACGAATTTTTCAGAGGTCCGCCGAAGGATTTGAACCCCGGTCCCCGGCACAGAAAGCAAATGTCTTACCACTGTGCCAGATTGCTCCCCCGAAGCACACAATATCAGTTAACATGTGTCATTTTGAATTTTGCGCCACTTTCTCAATTTATACTGAAAATCCGTGTCTGTGTTATCGAAATATATTGCTTTCGAAAACAAGTTTTGGGTTATATCTGGATCATTTAGTCAAATATTTTTAGCAAAAACATAGCCGTAAATTTGGGCGGTCATGGGCTCCTGGCCCCTTGTTCCTACGCTTGTGACATTTTCGCTCAGGTCAATATTGAGCTCACCAGAGGTCATCAAAGGTCAAATTTTCCAAGATTAGGACTTCGCTGCAGAACACCCCAAATGTATCGGAAACTATGATAGCTTGGAACAAACGGATAAACGTAATCGAAAGCTCTTGCAAAAATGATATCGCTTAAGTGTCCTCAATTTTATATAAGGTAAATAGTTTAGGCTCCAGAGGTAACCAAAGGCAGGGGCATCGCTGACGGGGGGGGGGGGGGGGGGTCGTGACCCCCATCAATTTTGAAAACCGGGGGCTCGACCCCCCCCCCCACACACACACACACTTGTTATGGCGGAAGCTGATTCTAGTTTTCATGTAATTCCTATTAAAATCAAGATAGGAATATGAAAATACGACGTGGAAGTCGTATTTTCCCCAGGAAAGTTGGGGGGGGGGGGGGGGCTGAGCTGGGACAAATCGCTTAAAGTACCATCAAAATCCACCAAAATACAGATTTCTCCAAGGATTTGACCCACTTTGTCGTCCAAGTTGGGGTAGCTGAAGCCCACTCAACTGAATAGGAACCTACACCCCTGCGACGTGGAAATGGGCTCAGTCAGTTACAGATGAAATGTCCTTCGTTTTCCCTTCGACACACCGCTGCTCCGAAAGAAAAACGAAGAAAATGTAATCCGTAACATGCAGGGGCGTCGCCGACGGGGGGAGGAGGGGGGTCCCGACCCCCCCCCCCCCCACACACACATCACTCTCAGAAGGTCGGTTGGTGACCCCCCACACACTTTTTGCGGGGAAGTTAACAATTTGTCGTAAAAATTGCCTTTCCAGCAGTCAAAATATAGCTATCCACAGTCAAAAAGTGGAAATTTCGCGACGCTTCGCGGCATGACACAAGTTTCGCAATTGCAAATTTGGAAAATGTGAAAATGAATTCCACCAGGGCTCACTCCCTTCATAAAATATTATCTTTCAAGCGGGCTTCATGTTTAGCTAGTCTGCCGAGTTCCGAAAAAGGCGACGCGAACGCTAAGACGCGGACATCGGCACCCGGAAGCTGCTCCAGCGGTGCCCAACCTGCTGGACCGAAAAGCTAATAGTGGGGACCAGGCGACCATCTCCCCAAGCCATCTTCCCAGGCTCCTTCAGATCCACAGGGACCATTTATGCGCGGAAAAGTCTTTCTGCCCCTTGCTGCTTTCAAACCATTTGCACTGTTACCAGTTGTTTGTTACCGTTCGGTACATATGATACACCGTTATTATTATGATATGTACTATCGAGCGCTGACTGCCACCGGTCATCGTGATTTACTATCCGAGGCTAATGTATATGAAAAACTACCTTCATTTCAATATTTTTCATCATACGGAGATGAATAACCAGGACAAGGGGTTACCTGAGGCTTGGCTCCACTCACGGTCTGGTTCCAATATTAAAATTTCGTTTTCCACGACCTAAAATTAAAATTTTCACGCCGCTTCGCGGCGTCATATCGGTGGCCATCATCATAACGAAGCCATCGTCATCGTATTCAGTTCCTCGTAACGATGAATGGAATGTATGACATTTTTAGCTTCTTATCCTATACATGGCCCACCGCCTATATTTCTGGGTTTTATCAGGAAAACCCGTAACAAAATTTGCGGCGCTTGGCGGCGCTAAATAACAAGGACCTACTATAACATGAAAATCTACATAAAAAATGCTGCAAAGGCTTAATTACACACCAAAAAATGGAGTACATTTTTTTTCGTCATTTCAGCCGACCCTCCACTCAAAAATGCTCGGCGACGCCCCTGACCAAAGGCCATGTTGGCATTTTCTTCCAAAAAGTTGTGCGTGCATAACTTTTTACCTAATACAGATAGGGCAATAACTTTAACGCCATCGTGTTTACCTCGTCAAGACGATCCGAACCATACTTATGGTGACCGGATCAGGTCAAGTCCAAAATCTGACCTCAGGTCAAGGTCATTTGGTGACCCAGGTTGGTCATGTTACATATGGGGAGACGCATCTCGACGAGATAAACACTCTAGTATCAGTCACACGTCTCTAGCTCTCCCGTTTGTTCCTTGCATTTCCTAAAATTTCAGGAGGCACATCCTGGAAGGCAGCCCCTTTCCCAGCACGGCGCGGGTTAGGCCTAATACGCTGTGCTTGAATCGATGTAAAATAAAACGCGCACATACATCAGCGTTGTCAGCGCCAGGAGGAAAAAGCTAAGTAAAACTACGGCCTGACCATTTATGTTACTGGACTAGTGAGTAGCACGAGAGTATTTTGTTTTGCTCCCTCGCGTATTTCGCAGTATCTCGTAAACTACCGCCAATATCGTCCCCAAACTTTCAGTACCCGCTTGCACATCAAGCACCTCTCACTAAACGGCTAAACGTTTGAGCAATGACAAGGGCAAAAAGTCAATGCTTCTTGCCATTTTCGCACATACTCCTATTCCGAACTCCAGACGAAAATCGTTAACATTTCATTCCAACTGGGACTGGCCATTTGTGCGTTCAAGTTGGGGGAGGGTACAATAAGATGCTTGGTTCTGTTGAGCAATAAGTTCCATGCATAGAGGTAATTCGTCACGATTCGTCACAAAAGGTACATCTGAAGATAATTACGAGCTAGCACGAAGCGCTCGCTCGTCCTTCCGTGGTATATGGGAAAAAGTCTGAATATGAGTGGCCCGACCTGACCCGACCCGGCCCGATCCGACCCGTGGCGACGCTTTTGAGAAGCTCATATATCTGGAACCACTCGTCCGATTGACTAGCGGACTTTTTTTCTGAGCAGCCCCATCCAACCTACCCTGTTTGAGACTGGTGCTGATTCATGTGGGTGACTACCACTGCGCGTGGCGCGTGCCGCGTGAGGGATGTTGAAAAGTGTTTTCTCGCAAAAACTCTGCAACGGCTGAGCCAATTGTGTTCAAATTTGGTGTGTGGTTAGGAACCTCTCAGCCGCCACTTTCCCACAAGTCAGGGGTGGGGTGCCTCTGCACGTGCACATGTGCATACCCCTATTATATATCTCAGGAACGGCTGAGCCGATTGTGTTTAAATCTGGTGTGTGGTTAGGGACCCCTCAACCGCCGCCTTCAAACAAGTCAGGGGTGGGGTGCCTCTGCCCGTGCGCACGTGCAGACCCCTATTATATATCTCAGGAACGGCTGAGCCGATTGTGTTATAATTTGGTGTGTGGTTAGGGTCCCTTCAGCCGCCGCCTTCCCACAAGGCAGGGATAGGGTACCTCTGCACGTGCGCACGTGCACACCTCTATTATATATCTCAGGAATGGCTGAGCCGATTGTGTTCAAATTTGGTGTGTGTTTAGGGACCCCTCAGCCGCCACCTTCCCACAAGTCAGGGATATGGTACCTCTGCACGTGCGCACGTGCGCACCCCTATTCCATATCTCAGGAACGGCTGAGCCGATTGTGTTCATTCAAATTTGGTGTGCGGTTAGGGACCTCTCAGCCGCCACTTTCCCACAAGTCAGGGATGGGGTGCCTCTGCACGTGCGCACCCGTTTTGTATCTTAGAAACTACTTGCCCGATGGATTATAAATTCGCCATACATTTCCTTCGTGCTCGCTCGTTCATCGCCAACTACGGCGCCTTACTGGGTTATAAACATTTCAGGTATCGATATCTCTAACTTTGCACCTTCAAATGGTTCCGCAAACTTTTTTAGGTTCGCCAACTTGTACGGACACTGTTCATCCTGTCCGTAGTGGTGGCGACGCCCATGCAGAAGACCTGGCCGGCGCCTAGCGCACCCGCTCGGTTTGAACTATCCCTTCAGAATTACTTATGGCATCGTTGATCTTGTATCGTCTTTAGTCCCTATATTTGTTTTTATTTTCTTCTATTATACCACCATTTGTCTTGTACTCGGACCGTCTCCATGGACACCTATGTAAGAGGGTAACAAAGGATGACCTGGCAGTGGCAGTGGGTGTAGAAGGGGGAGGGAATGGGGACCTGGCAGCGGCAGGGGGACGCGGCGCCAAGCGGACCGTTCAATCGGAGGCGGCGTGGGCAGCGGCCGTACCCAGCACGGTCAGCGAACGGCCGTCTCCGGGGGAGGTTCTGACCGCCCCATCAGTCCCACATGACAGAGCAGTTCTCAGAGGGAGACGGCCAGGGAAGAGAAGGCAGGGCAGCAGGAGAGATGAACCGAGACTGGCAGGGAGAGCAGGAGGGCAGCAAGCCGACCGAAACCGACCAGGAAACGCCAATAAATGACCGATAACAGCGCAAAGGTGTATTTTATCCAAATTATTACTGATATTATCAAATTGTTATTGGTTATTATAGGCAATTTATATATTTAAGGTCACGGTTTACTGCACTCGCCTAATCACCTAACGGCTGAATTTAACATAGAAGCCTATGGGGAAACGCGCCGACCTGTCGCCTAACGTCCGAAAGCGCGATTAGGCGTGTTCAGCTGACGCTGGGTAATCTTTTCCCTTTTTCCTCAGACACAAATCAACTGTTGCTCACTTCCTTGGAACTTCCCCGACTTTCCAGACGGCGCGTAGGACAATGTCCTGAAATTAGGCGCGCAAATTCGGCCGTTAGGTCATTAGGCGAGTGCCAGTGGACGACGACCTTTAATGTTTACTGATGACATCTTACATATCACGCTCTCTCGCTCTCTCACTATCTCGCTCTTCCGCTCTCTCGCCTCTCTGTCTCTGTCTCTGTCTCTGTCTCTGTCTCTGTTTATGTCTGTATCTGTCTCTGTCTCTGTTTCTGTCTCTTTCGCCATGAAGTTTCAGCGTTTGGCAAATTTAACATGGTAAAAGGCACTGACGGACGAATCATGTGATGATAATGTCACCATAAAGGTACCTTATTAAAAATAATAAACATTAT
>JAXIVJ010012452.1:0-40280 GCA_036785665.1 Chirona hameri
GTAACGCTTTTATCATCTTACTAATTCGAAGTTGGACCTAATTTGAGGTATGGTATCGCCTCCCATTTTTTGTACCGGAGTGAGTCTGCCAACAAACATGTACAATCTCAGTATCTATGATGCATATTGCATTGAAATTGTTTTTGACGCATTTATTGCAGCGAACTACGAAGGAAGTATGCGCCGCACAACCGCATTCGTAACACCCTCCCCAAAACAGGAGCCTGACACCGCCTCTGCTGGCCTGCTTTTTGAAAAATTTGACAACACGCGCCATTTAAAGTTAGGAAAAGTCACAAAGTTTCAAGACGCTAGTCCTAACGGTTTAGAAGCGGCAAGTGAAAAACCACCGGGAGGGGGGGGGGGGGGCAGAATCTGTCCCCGCAGGGAATAGGGTTAAAGGAACATGTTGATGGCAGTCAGAAATAATGCTGGAGATAGTACGCTGTCTGGACGCCGTGATCCATTTGTAAATGATGACCGACGTTGTTGTTTGACATCGAATATTAAAATTGCTAGGCTGAAGGAAATTACAAAGGAAATATGCAAGTGTCCTCGAATACCAAGTACATTTAGTTACTAAAAAAAACACAGCACGGTGTATGTTATTGAAAGCAGACGTAACGTCAAGAAACACAGCGACAGAGGACACTAAACAAAACAGTTCGTCTGTACGTCTGCAATGAGACGAAATGGTGACCTATTGTGACTGCATCATCCACCTCGATAGGCGTCAAGAAGATGACTGGTCTCGCATTAGTATCATAGATGGTTGTTGGTCATTCTCTCCTTGGCCTTACAGGCAAAATTCCTGAGCGGTATTGGACGATAAGAGTCAGCATTCTTTCGATCTTTCCCAGGTTTAAGAATCAGGATGATTTAGTTAGAAGATATATATCTGGAAATATGTTATCAGCCCAAGATTGTTGATAGCGATTAGAAATGTCGGAGGAATTAGTTCATTAATATTTGTTCTAAAAAAAATTAATAGGGCAGTGCGTCCGGGTCAGCCAAGGTCTTCTCGTCTGATTTAGCCAGAGACAGTTTCCGTTCATGCATGAGAAAGACCCAAGCGGGTTAAAACATATATTCTTACGTGCTTAAAGTTAAACCGATTTTCGACGAACTTATGTGCAGTGACGTCACAAAGCTGGCAAAATCTAAAAGTAATTTCTTCATATTGATACGGCAGTTGGGAATTAATGTAGAGGGTACACAAAGTTCGGTGTCGATAGCGTTACTGGTATTTAAGCTATTCCGCACTTATGTATTGAGTTAGCGTCAATATTTGCCGGCTGCAGGGATCGGTGCGCTTATAGTGCTTAGTTGCTTCAACGTCCGGGAGATCGCTGCAGATCAAAGACGCCGGCTTGTCCATTCTGGGAATTCCGTGCCGCCTGCCGTGACTGGTGACAGCTGAGGGGGCAGTGCAGCTGAACCAGGCATCTCTCCAGCTGAGTCCTGTCAGGCTGCTGCACTGTTCGTATCAGCACACCTCCCGGCATGGGAGTAATCCCTCTGTGCTGTGTATCGCCGGGGAGAGGGTGATCACTGATCACTGATCACTGATGACTGATCAGAGATCACTGATCACTGATCAGAGATCACTGATCACTGATCACTGATCACTGATCACTGATCACTGATCACTGATCACTGATCACTGATCACTGATCAGAGATCCCCGCCAAGGCCAGCCGATTGACGCCATTCCGGATCTGCCATTACGGCGTCTGGTGGAATGCTACCAAACCATGCTAATGTCGCGCCGGCCGACCGGCTGCGGCTCAGTCCGCCCACGGCCGCCACGCTGGACGGAGGTACCGCGCGCCGCTCCCACCAGTGTTCAGAATGGCCAGCTGGGTCTCCGGCCATGTCGCGCTGCTGCTGCTGGCCAGCACCGTCTCCGCCCTCACGTTCCGACCTGACGCGACCACCTGCGGCAGCGGTCAACAGTGTATCGCCTCCCGAGACTGCCCGGCCTTCCAGACACGACAGGCGGGCCTCAGCAGCCGTCCGAAGCGCTGTGGCTTCCAAGGCCGATCGGCGCTCGTCTGCTGCGACGCTGACTCGCCGACGCCTCCTGAGCCGGTGTCGCCGTCACCTTCCGGGCCTATGATGCCGTCACCTCCTGGGACGGAGACGCCGGCACCTCCCCGTTTCAAGACGGGACTGCCGCCACCGGGGCAGTGCGGCCACCCGAGGATCTCAGGCCTTGACAGACGGCGCCGTGCCTCCGTCACTCCTTTGCCCGTAAAGTACCTTCCTGTGCCCCAACAGAACACTCCTTTACCACTAGTATCGCCTCCCGAGAGTCATCCCGAGGGCACTTCTTTAACCCAAGAGCTCCCTAATTTGCCTATTTTGCCCCACCAGTTGGGATGGCGCCCGCTCCCACCGGCCATCGGCGGGCATGACGCGGGGCTGGAGAAGTGGCCGTGGATGGTGATCTTCGGCTCGTGGACGGACGGCAGTCTGGGTGACTGGTTCTGCGGCGGCATCCTCATCACCCACCAGCACGTGCTGACGGCCGCCCACTGTCTGTGGCCGGAGCAGGCCGAAGTCGGCGCGCGTATAGGCGACAATGACCTGCGCACCGCGTCAGAGGTAACCCACTTCGAGCGGAACGTCTCCAGCGCCGTGCAGCACCCGCAGTACCGCGGCTCGCAGAACGACTTGGCCGTAGTGAAGCTGGCGTTGCCGATACCGTATACTTTGGACTTACAGCCCATCTGCCTGCCGCCGGCCGGCGCCGAGCACGTCGGCCAGGATGTGGAGATGGCCGGCTGGGGCTGGCTGGATTACGGCGGTAAGACGCCACCCATCCTGCAGGAGGTGCCTCTGCGCATTACAGAGACAGCCGCCTGCGAGACGGCCTACAGCCGCTTGCCGGCGTACGCGCAGCGCTTCCCGGGCGGCTTCCAGGGCACCAAGGTGTGCGCTGGCAGCAGGGACGGTGAGCCGCGGGACGCCTGCAAGGGCGACTCTGGCGGCCCGCTGATGGTGCTGCTTGAGGACAACACGTACCAGCTGGTGGGCGTCGTGTCGGGCGGATTCGGCTGCGGCAACCCCGAGTTCCCCGGCGTCTACACCAAGGTGTCCGCCTACATCGACTGGATCACCGGCGTCCTCGCGTAGACAGACACTGCAGTGACGCGCAATGGCTCGTTGTAAGTGACATGGTTTAAATTGCATTGCCATAGATAGCACTTAGCATTGTCTGCTTCCATTGTGTGCGTTTAAAGGTCTTCCACAATATAGGCAGGCAGCTGGTTGCTGTACGATCCAAAAAGCAAATAGTATTTAGCACTGATGTTTTAAAGGGACATTGCCACCTCGCAGGCCAATACGGAGTTTTTGGTGTGTATCGGTCGATTAAGCGTGTCCGATTTCACCTGAAAAATTTGGTTCCCGAAACTGCCCCCCATTAGATCAACAAATAAATTTGCACCACTCATGCTTGCCAAGCATTCCTAAAATTGGAGTCGCCACATCACTATTTAGAATCACTTCTTTGCGGACTGTTATTTTCTTTTGAATGTTGCAAACTCAACATCACCATTCTGTCAGTGCACTTTACAATTAAAAAGCGTATGCAGTTAATTATATTTTCAACAACCTTAGCCTCTTTCATAATAAAACAGCAAGAATTGCTATGGCTCGACTTTGGGACCGTAGGAGTTATGTGACCTATACCTTATAACACAGATATACTTTTCAAGGTCAATTCTCGGCGAATTCGTACGCTTCGGCTTTGGACGGGTGCCAATACCACAGCCAAACTGGATGAGAGCGGCCATCATGAATCTTGTACTGAGCACAGACCAACGTTTTGGAGTCAGAAATAAATACAAAATGCTTTGCCGATACACTGCTTTAGGTGCTGCAGGAGCAAGTTCGAGCTTGAGCATACATCGTTGTTGATCCCCACCATTCATTTAAGTTGTTTTTTAGAAATCCTCCGGAGGTGGTAATATCCCTTTAATATATTGTCTTGCGCCGCGACCCAGCAAGCATGGTAACGAAATGAAACACGTCGATGAATAACACGAAATTGCTGGCTCACCGCTTCCGCCTGGATATTTTGTTTTTGAAGTGGTAACTGATTTAATATTCAAAGTTTCTGAGCATTATTTTAATACTTACCAGTAAGGCGCCGTAGTTGGCGATGAACGAGCGAGCGCAAACGAAATGTATGGCGAATTTCAACTCCATCGGGCAAGTAGTTTATGAGATACAAAAAGGGTGTGCACGTGCAGAGGCACACCACCCCTGACTGGTGGTGGGAAAGTGGCGGCTAAGAGGCCCCTAACCACACACCAAATTTGAACACAATCGGCTCAGCCGTTCCTGAGATATATAATAGGGGTGTGCACGTGCGCACGTGCAGAGGCACTCCCCTGACTTGTGGGAAAGTGGCGACTGAGGGGTCCCTAACCACACCCCAAATTTGCACACAATCAGCCCAGCCGTTGCAGTTTTTGCGAGAAAGCTCTTTTCAACACCCCTCACGCGGCACGCGCCATGCGCAGTGGTAGTCGCCCACATGAGTCGGCACTGGTCTCAAACAGGGCAGGGTATATGGGGCTACTCAGCAAAGAAACCCGCGTGTCAATCGCACTTGCGGTTGTAGATATCTACGCTTCTCAAAAGCGTCGCCACGGACCGGGCCGGGCCGCTCATATTCAGATTTTCCCCATATAGGCGAGGCAAGATATCCGATTTTACATCGGGGACCTGGACATGGCTCGAATCCAGTCTTGTGTCGCACCTTTCTAAAAAAAAGAATAATGGGGCCACCATTGACAATCGTGGCGATGGCTCACCCAACCTAGGATGGGAGCAGCAGGGGTGCAAAATGCACGTGCTTTCACGGTGCGATACGAGCCATGTTGAAAGAAAACTGGCCGCTTCTGGCAGCCAGATGTAGATGGCGAAGGTTTCACCTTACATTTATGTGGGGTACATCACTTTCATTCGGCATATGTAACAAAACCCACATGACCTCCCTCGTGCACGTGCCATGCACGTGCAAACTGCAGTATTGACATATTTTAGCTACAATTACCTATTTTCGTTTCATCCTGTGGCCACGCAAAGGGTTCAAACACAAAACAAACAAGTGTCTGTGACACGTAACTATGTTACCTATATGCATGCAAAGTTTAGCCCGCACAGGTTGAAAGGTGCGTGCAGTGGGACGGCTAGTGCTTGTTGTGGTCAATATCCTCCACTTTCTTAAAATCCTTACCTGTGAGGTTGTATCTGGACAACGCCAAGCACCATGTCCACGTACTTTTGGCACAGGCATTATGAGTGTCACACCTCTCTTCAGTTCCACCAGCATCGCCATGGGTACGCCATGTCACCGGTGGCGCGTACAAAGGTGGTCCCCATACAATAGACACCGTAAGGCTATCTTTAGGGCGATATTGTGCAAAACTGAACCAGTAACTTTGTCCATTGTTTGGTCACAACCAGCCAATGATGTGTGCTAAACATCCACAAAGTGGGTTTGAGATTGCAATCCGGTGACAGGCGCTACAGCAAAACAAAAATGCAGTGAACCTCTATTCCGGAGAAGCGATGTTTTATAAATGCTGGATATGTATGCACAGATGTACACCACACCGACTCCACCACTTGTTATAAACGCTACAGATGCCCGCAACCGCGATACGCCATCCAAGCGGTCGGCATCCATAAGGGGTGCAAACTGCACACCCTCAGGAGAGAGGGTGCGACCATTTTCTCGTGAAGTCTTCTGGTTTCGGAACTTTTCGAGTTAGCAACACCAAACTTGGTGCACCATTAGAGCTCGACGAGCGCTTTCTGGCGCTGTATCACTTTGGGTGATCGGGTGCTGAATGCGCGTGCGCTGCACGTGCAGGCGGTTTTCACCCCTGTTTCGGAAATGGTCGTTTCCGCTCACAAGATACCGAAACTGGGCGCGATAATTGTCCTCGGTTGAGTGTATTGACACACGACGCATGCATTCCGAGGCATCCGATTGCCCCGAGTGGTACACCTGGCACGTGCACAGGGTATCCCGCTGCGCACAGTTCTGCGCACCGTCCTTTCTTAAACCTTCCCTGTTTAAAAACAAAATTGTTAAGAATCAACCCGAGACTTTCAGTACCTTCTTCCACATCAATTCTACGTCGGCTCAGAAAAAAGCAAGCTATTTCGTCTATTTTTTTTGTTTGTAAAAGATATACACCATTTTGTGACGTCACTTTTCGCGAAATTAGCGATAAAATCGGCCAAACTTAAAGCGGCTGTAAAATAGTGACATTTTAAGATAAACTAAAACCAAAAGAACGAAAATATAGGAAATTGAACGTTCTATCAAACTGCTATCTGGTAATTTCGGAATCTTTGGTTTTGTCCCCATTTTTTTGTGGGGGGAAGCTTTTTTTAAACAAATATAAAAAAACGGAGTTTATGTGAAAGAATGGTGTTCAAGCAATATACAAAACAAATTTCAAATGAATATACACTTTTTTGACTGACTTATGGCTCCCTAAGTATGAGTAACTCATGACGTCATATTGTAAAAAAAAAATGGCTTTTATTGACCAGATAAAGGGAAATAAATGCCAGCACTGTATTTCTGAGACACAACTGGTCTAGAAACATGCCTTTTGTATTTATATTTATCAATTTCAAATTGTGACCATATGTGACTTGAATTTGACCTAAGCTTGACACTAACTTCACTTAAATGAGGTCAGATGGTAAAATGACCATCACTATCGAATGCTACGTGTAAAATAGCCCATACAACATGAATTACATGACTTTCGGAAATTGTCTGCGTATAGTGACCCTTTGTGACCTGACCTTGACCTTTGCCAACAATCTCATTTTAGGTCATTCGGGATGTGTGTTATACCTTTGGGAGGACTTCGGGTGATCATGATCGCAATCAAAGGCTTTGGATGGAAAGTATGGTCCATAAACTCAAATGCCTCCATTTTGACCTTTGACCCGACCTTGACCTGACATGGGATCTCAATTCGATAATTTCGAGTATGATTTAGATGCGTCTCATCGAGAGCTTTCGAATGCCGCGTTGCGCCTCTCGCTGCGATCATTGATTCCGGAGATAACGAGGGGGCACTATTTGCTCCCCCCGGGCAATGGTGTTCTGCTGAGACCCCGGTCAAGCGCAGGTTAAAGGGAATAGGTCACCTTGAAAGTTGTCTCGAAGTTCAACCATACTTCTTGAGCTCAACCATCTGGAGCTCAAAACTACGAATATGACTTTGGTTTGGACAACTGATGGATATTTGTGGAGAAAGAAGTAAGTCTCTCTTTCTATTGCACGAGAAATCGTACGATAGCAGCCGGCGTTACGGCTCCCCCGCTCCGCCTGACGCCAAGTACAGTCTCTGACAAGAGGCCGCCGCGCCCCCCCCCCCCCGGGCGGCTGAGCGGATATTAACGAGGCGTCGTGACCAGAGACTACGTACCAGAGAGTGTACCTGCCTCCGGCGGCGAGCCGGCGGCGAGCCGGCGGCGGCGAGCGGCGAGCGAAAGGAACTGATCGTGGCCCGGAACAGCGGAATTGAAACCGGGCCCACTAGTCCTGTGTCGAAATTACTTAACGTAGGGAGGTAATTCTTTCACCACAACCCATTTTTAGATCTGCTCTACAAATCTGCTATCTCAGTCCAAAACTCCATGTTAAAGGTGAACTATTCCCTTTAAGAACAGCCCGCTCGGTTCCAGACCCAACAAGGCCGTTTTACTGTGTAGGATCATTTTCGTTTTACCGTCCGTTGATATGGTGACCTTCCCCTGCCTGTGGACCCCATGGTGACGTTCCCCTGCCTGAGGACCCCATGGTGACCTGCCCCTGCCTTAGGAGCCCGCTGACCGTCCCCCGTCCCGCCATGTGTCGCCACAGGACCGGATGCCGCTGCCGCCGCCGCACACCGAGGAGAACGGCGCCGTGACCGCGCCGCCCAGCCTCGAGTTCTCGCACATCGAGTGTCTGATGTTCACGCTGCACCAGCTGGCGCGCCGCGTCCCCGGCTGGCTGGCCGACGACGCCGACCGGCTCAAGGAGTTCAGGCTCAGGTCAGTGACGGCGCAGAGCGGTGTAAACTGAGGTCAGTGACGGCGCAGAGCGGAGTAAACTGAGGTCAGTGACGGCGCAGAGCGGAGTAAACTGAGACCAGTGACGGCGCAGAGCGGAATAAACTGAGGTCAGTGACGGCGCAGAGCGGAGTAAACTGAGGTCAGTGACGGCGCAGAGCGGAGTAAACTGAGGTCAGTGACGGCGCAGAGCGGAGTAAACTGAGGTCAGTGACGGCGCAGAGCGGAGTAAACTGAGGTCTGACGGCGCAGAGCGGTGTAAACTGAGGTCAGTGACGGCGCAGAGCGAAGTAAACTGAGGTCAGTGACGGTGCAGAGCGGAGTAAACTCAGGTCAGTGACGGCGCAGAGCGGAGTAAACTGAGGCCAGTGACGGCGCAGAGCGGAGTAAACTGAGGTCAGTGACGGCGCAGAGCGGAGTAAACTGAGGCCAGTGACGGCGCAGAGCGGAGTAAACTGAGGTCAGTGACGGCGCAGAGCGGAGTAAACTGAGGTCAGTGGCGGCGCAGAGCGGAGTAAACTGAGGCCAGTGACGGCGCAGAGCGGAGTAAACTGAGGCCAGTGACGGCGCAGAGCGGAGTAAACTGAGGTCAGTGACGGCGCAGAGCGGTGTAAACTGAGGCCAGTGACGGTGCAGAGCGGAGTAAACTCAGGTCAGTGACGGCGCAGAAAAGGACAGGCTGAGGTCAGGGCCCAGGGGTGACGCAGAGCAGAGCTGTCGCTTGGGCGGCGTTAGGTAATCAGCTCAGGTCTTCTTCCTCAGAATGGTTGGTTAGTAGCTAGTAAAATATGCTGCCGATTGTAGTTCGATCGTCGATGGTCGATTGACATTGATTTGTACCAAGTGATAGTATGTATCAGTACTCTGAATACATGCCATTCTCCCCCTGTTGGCTAACATTGTTGGTCGGCTGTTGTCCAGGCTGCAGTATCTGGCCCGAGGTACCCAGGGCTACATTAAATCGCTGCGTGAGGCGCTCAAGGACACCGACCTCAAGTCGGACGAGAACAAGATCCGCGCCGTGGCCCTGAAGACCACCTCCAACATCAACACCATGATCAAGGACCTGTTCCACACGCCGCCTAGCTACAAGAGCAGCATCAGCCTCTCCTGGAAGCCGCTGGCCGGCAGCGCCACCACGGTGAGTCGAATCACCACGGTGTTTCTGGTGGGGTGGTGGGAATGGTCTAGTCTGGCTTGGTGTGGTGTAGAGCCAGGGACGTTGGAACGAATCGGGGGGGGGGGGGGGGGGGCAGTGGAATTTTGAGATTGTTTTGATAGAAGCCCAGCCTCCCTATGCAATATTTATTTGTGGATCTAATATCTTCTCGTCTTGGTGTTACTTTGGCTGTCAAATTTTCCTCATTTAACAAAAATATTCAAACAATTTTGACCAAAAGTGGTGGCCAAGGCTCCCCTTCCCCGCCCTAAAGACATAAAGACATAAAGACATAAAAGAAAAGTGCAACAAAGAGCCTCTTAGGCCCATCCGAGGTTGCACCCCACCCCACCCACACCCACACCCACACCCACACCCACACCCACACCCACACCCACCCCCACCCCCACCCCCACCCCCACCCCCACCCCCACCCCCACCCCCCTCCACCAGTCTCGCCCCTTCAAATCACCTTACTCTACCTGCATAAAAGAAGGCTAATCCCACGAGTATTTATGAACTAATCCCTTCTCTGTAAAGTATTTATCTAATCTAATTTTGAAGGAAGCAAGTGTCACTGCATCAGCGACATCCCCTGGTAGCATATTCCAATGTCCTACAACCCTTCTACTGAAAAATGACTGTCGTAGCCTAGTCCTACTTTGTTTCATAATGAGTTTATGCTGATGACCTCTACCTCGATTTTCCCTATTGAACTCAAACATACCCTTTAAATATCCAGAATGCTGACTATTTACAAATTTGAAGACTTCAATTAGATCTCCTCTTAGCCTTCTATATCTAAGTGAAAACATACCCAATTTCTTTAATCTATCTTCATAAGGTAGACTACCAAGACAATTAACCATTTTTGTTGCCCTTTTTTGAACTCTTTCTAACAACCAGCAATCTTTCTCATATGTTGGAGACCAGGCTTGTACACAATACTCCAAATGTGGTCTAACGTATGCACAATACAGTTTTGTTATTACCTTTTCACTCTTGTAGGAAACATTTCTGTTAATGGCCCCTAGCATTCTACGTGCCTTTTTCCTAGCTTCTACAACCTGGTCTGACGCTGATAGTCTATTGTTTACCACGACACCTAAATCTCTTTCCTTTTCAATCTGCTCCATTTTCTGCCCACCCATTTCATACCTATGTTTACTGCTAACCCGTCCAGCGTGCATAATCGTACATTTACTCAAATTGAATTTCATCTGCCATGCTTCAGACCACTCAACTAGCTTGTCCAGATCTGATTGAAAAACATCCTGATCATGTTTTCCTCGAATAATCCTGACAACTTTTAGATCGTCTGCAAATTTCAAGACTTTGCTGTCTATACTGTTCTCAATTGCATTCACAAATATTATAAAAAGCAATGGGCCCAGGACTGAGCCCTGTGGAACCCCACTGAGAACCTCCTTCCATTGTGATTGGCACCCATTCAATATAACCCTTTGCTGGCGTCCTGAAAGCCATGTTTCTATCCAATCCAGAATCTTGCCCCTGATCCCATGAATTTTAAGTTGCAACCCCAGTCTTGTATGGGGGACTTTGTCAAATGCTTTACTGAAATCAAGAAAAGCTACATCTAGCTGTTTACCCTGATCAAAGCTATCTGTTGCAACATCCAAAAACTCCAGAAGATTAGTTAAACAAGAACGGCCCTTCCTAAAGCCATGCTGTGTATCCTTGATGAGTTCATTTTGCTCCAAGAATTCAACAATCTTATCTTTGATGATCGATTCAAGCACCTTGCAGACTAATGAGGTCAGACTAACTGGTCTATAGTTTTCCTCTTTACTTCTATCTCCCTTTTTATGAATAGGAACAACATTTGCTCTTTTCCAATCAAGTGGAATTTTACTATCTGCAAGTGATTTAGAAAATATTATGGCTAATGGAACCGACAACTCCCTTTCAGATTCTCTTAAAAGTCTAGCATGGATTTCATCAGGTCCTTCTGCCTTGTTAGGCCTTACTTTCTTTAGATATTCTAGAACAAGTTCACTACTTATGCCACCTAGCTCTCCTATAGTCTCCTCTGTCTCTAGCTCAGGCTGAAGTGCTGCAATACTACTCTGGTCCTCGATAGTAAAGACAGATTGAAACTGATCATTAAGCACTTCAACCATTTCACTGTCCTTCCTAACTAACACATCATCTACCTTAAATGGACCTATATTTTTGGAAACTGTACTTAACTTATAAAAACTGAAGAACTTCTACTATCTGCATTACAATGTCTAGCTAAATCAAGTTCCTTTGCCCTTTTAGCTGCTCTGACCTTTTTCTTAACTGAATTTCTTGCATTCTGGTAGGCCCTGTGCCCCTTCCCTCGCCCTGTGCCTACGCCTACGTGTACAGCTGTCTCCTTCTCTACTTCTCAAATCCACTGGCCACATCCTTTGTTATTTGAGCGCCTTTGCCGACCCACCAAGACCACAGACCACCCGCTGCTGCCCGTACCGACCCAGAACCAGGTGGCATTTAATCCTCAAATTAATTAAGGTAATAATTAGCGTTATTTCAGTGGATATTAATTAGTGTTGATGACTGACATTTATGTGTACCAAATAACCTTGGTAGTTGTGGGGCCCGTAAGCCCCAATCATCATCATCATAGCCTTGACATTTGCACGCCGGCTTATATAAGCAATCCAGCATGGATTCCGCGTGCTTTTGATTGCTATACCGGCTTTGATGAACGCCTGGCTGCAACTAGAAGTGAAAAGTTATATTTTTAGTTCACGGATAAGTTTCCGTGAACTAACAATACAACTTTTCACTTCTAGTTTCAGCCAGATTTTCACCATCAAGGTAAAGACATGCCTGCTTTTTACTGACAAAAATAGCACCAGTTCGGGGAACGTACAAGGTTATGTGTGACAATGACCATGTTAGTACTGGCAGTATATAAGAATGCCGGTATACCGGCTCCCAGTACATGCACGTGAAAAGGGTGCATCTCTAATTCCGAGGAACCTGCGTCTGGTGGGCGGCATTCCTGAACATTTACAATTGCTTACATTTATTGTGTTTGCTAAGGCAAGAAGCGAGAAGCAAAGTTCGACAAAGGAAAAGGACGAACAAAGGACATGCATATTGTTATCGCCGAGTGTCAGAAGTGCCAGTGAATTTGTTCTCACCTGACCTCTGTGTGTAATCTCGTGCTGGCCTCAGCCGTGTCAGTGTGAACGGACTCGCCTTGACCTGACTTGTGCCCTAGCTGACCTGACCTGACCTGTGTCCGTGTACCTTCAGCACCAGAGGGCGGCCGGCGACTCACCCACTGCGGCGGCGGCCAAGCAGGGCGACAAGCGGCGCGTGCCCATCACGTTCGGCGGTCAGGACAGCGCCAACAAGAGTAAGGACAGCAGGCGCATGTACCAGCCGCCCAGCGGCAAGTACAGTGATCGGGCCGGCGGCTTCCGCGAGCAGGGCGGCCAGCGGGGCGCGCGCGGCGGCCGCGGCCGCTACCGAGGCGCAAACCGCTACTGAACGCATCGGCCGGACGCGCGGCGAACTGTACAAACTGCTGCCATGTCTGAGGAGGGGGAGGATGGAGAGAGGAGAGGGAAGCGGAGAGGTGCGATGCTCGCCCGGAGCTGACTGTCAGAGGCGAGGTGGCTGATGAAGAGAGGGAGGTGTGTTCGGAGTGCGTGGTGCGATGCTCGCCCGGAGCTGACTGTCGGAGGCGAGGTGGCTGATGAAGAGAGGGAGGTGTGTTCGGAGTGCGTGTGTGGAGCGAGGGTGTTTGGCGACAGAGAGGAGAGTTTGCCGTTCGCGTGGCTGAGATCTGTGTGGATATGAGAGGATGGTGGGAGAGTCGTAAGTTGCTTGGTAGGGCCTGATGTGGCGGTCCTCTGCCCAGCCGCGGCCAGTGCGGAGCGTCTCGGGCACTGTCTGTTGACCGGGGAACATGACTAGTGGGCCGGCTGGGAGCGAGCGAGCGGCTGGTGAACAGCCATATAACGCACCATTCGGGCCTGTTGCAATCAGACTACAGCCCAGCAGAAACTTTCTGATGTGTCGGGTCGCGTGAGCTTCGTTCCCTTTTCCTTCCTGAGAATGTATTGAGCTGTATACTGTTTCCATTTCCTCCGCTTCATGTTGCCTAGCCCTACATTAGATACGATGTTGCGCTAATGTGCTGAAGCGTCCCATGCTGCTCTTGCCTGCCTACCTTGGCGCAGTTGAAGTGTGGTACTGTTTTCCGTTGTCTTCATGTCATACCGATGCAAGGCTGGCCTGTGCATTGCGTATTGATCCTGCGAGCAGGTCAACACCACTTCAAGCTGAAGAAGACGCTGACTGAAGAGCCCAACGGAAAGGATCTCTGTAACCCGAAGATCGGCTCGAAGGCATCATGGTTCAATCAATGGTTCATCATGGTTCATCAGGCATCGAAGGTTCAAGCATCATGCTAAATGGGAGACGAACTGGAAGATTGCCATCGGGACGCTTCTGAAGATCTTGCCCGTCGGATTTCAACTATAAACATCGGCTCAGGTAAAATAAAGTAAAATAGAGTACTGAAGATGCAAGACAAAAACCTCATTGAAGTCAATGTCGAACCTTTTACTGTTTCGAGAAGTAGTAAACAAGATGGATTAAGTATCATAATTAAAAATCATAAAATAAAGAAGATAAATGTCGATTTCATGAAGTCTGACAACATTTGCATCAGAAACTGTAACTGGAACAGTGAGCATATGGGAGGCGAAGATATACACTGAACTGAAGCAGTTGTAGATAGTAGGTACGCCCAACAAGTTCGAGGAAATAATACAGTATCAAGATTCAAACACCATCGAAAACCCTCGGCAAGTACTCAAGACTAAAGATAGTTGTACCAGGTTCAGCAAGTTAAACGTTAAGAAATCATCACCAAGTTCACGGAAAAACTCCAGCAAGTTGAGGATCGTACTGTACTGAAGACCTTGACCGTGGTAGACCCGAAGACCAGCATCGTCAAGCTGAAGACTGTTAAGAACACCATAGAAGATGAAGCCCGTCCTTCAACTCACAGAAAATAAACAATATTGAACACGTCAGTGTAAAGCAGTTGCTGAATCAAAGCAATTCACAAGTCGCAACTCGCAAGGCAAGTTATAATCAAACACGAATACTACGAAGAAACACTTGTCTGCGCCGGAGCGTGGCATCAGTTCTAGCACGCCACTCTGCCTGTTCGGCGGCAGCTCGAGACATCAGTACTCCTTCGGTGTCATCGGATCGGTCGGCCACGGTCTACCACTTCTGCGGCGCTCTACCACGGTCTACCGGGACTCGTCTCCCGGCGGGCTTCGGTCATCACCGGACTGGCGAACTTCTGCGGCAGACTGGATGGACGCACGCCGGGAGAGTCTGGCCGGTCGACAACTCACCGGTCCCCCTGCTCTCTTGACCTCGCTTCTGTCCACAGGTGCCGCTGGAGAGCAACGGTGTCTCCCGACAGCATATCTAACTCGTCGCTTGTTTACAGAATTGCCTGCCAGGATCGAATCCAGCTTATGTAGTGGCATAGTTCTGCAGTTTAGTGAAGCAGATCTGCGCTGGCACCGGATGGGAAACGCAGACATTTTCAGGTTGAGAAGCAGCGCAGTGGCCTGCGGTATCCTAGCCGTCATCCGACCGACTGCACCGTTCGCAGGTGCAGATGCCGCGTGGCGCCGCCGGCTCAGCTCTGTTGGCAGGTAGATCCCGGCGGCGGCTCTCCGTCGCAATAACCAGCAGACAGCAGCAGGCTCCCGCCCGGGCAGTCTTCAGTAGTGTGTAGCGTGTGCGATGCAGTGAGTCTGTCCGTCGTGTCAACTGACAGCAGTATTCCAGGTCTGCCAGCCACGCCCAGGTGAGTTGAGAAGAGCCGCTAACCTAGTGACAGTGACAGCCTTTTCTCCAGCCCAGCCCAGCCTCTGTACAGTGGTGTGACGGTCCAATAAACAGCCACAGCGAATCCGTGTGTCTGTTGGTGTCTGTTGGTTGTGGAATGAGGCGGCTAACGTGAATGCGGGGATCAGAGCGGTGAATCGCCAAGCATGTCACCAATCTTAGCTATCAACCGTTTGAACTGACCGGCTCTTTATCGAAGGCGCATCCACACATTCAGCTTCCACGTCTGGACTTATCGTGCTAAACAAACTAAGTGGCACGTCTTCGATATCTCCCGAACAGGGATGCGGAGCCAGAGCCGGAGCCGCTCAAAAATGGGCGGCTCCGGATCCGAAAGAGGTTTACATGGGACCAAGGCTATGTAAACCAGGTAGAACGCTCCGGCCGAAAAAGTGGGGACAACGCGTAATTTAGTTGCAACGACCCCGCAGCTGCTATGACGCGGATGAGGGTCTCGCGGCCGGCCGGCAGGTAGCCCACGGAAGGGTTAACGCGCACGCCCCTCTCGCTTTTTGTCGCTTGGTTCTTTCGTTTGGCGGCCGATTGTTAAAGGGAATGTTTCACCTTTGTATTGGTTTTGAACTGAGATAGCCATTATCTTTGGCCGTTATTGAAATGTCGAAAATACTAAGGTCATTTTGCCCAAAACTTGGCCGTTTTTAAGCAATTCAATTTATAGTTTGCAAAATGGGGTCTAGGCGTCAGCCAATCAGTACCGCTGCTGATTGGCTGACAGCGACTTGTTCAGCCAATCCCACTTTGTCAGCCAATCAGCGGCGGTCTATAGCTCAATAATGACATCATCCCAAATTTAACAACTTAATTTGTATAAAGTTAAGTGACCGAGAGCAAAAAATATCACCATCGTTTTCAGAAGCACTTACTTCATATTTTCGACTACAGCCAGCGTATATTTGACAACTTTCAGAAAGGTGCAACATTGTCTATCAACCACAAGTTAAGCGTTGGATGTCGTTGCGAAAATTGTAATCCGATCCAAACTTTTTAAGTTATGGGCTGGCAAAGTTCACTGCCCGGTGATTCTGGCCGGCCGCCGTACGCAAGTGTGCCACCACTTCCCAAAAGTGTGGGGGGGGGGGGGGGGACGGAGACGTTCTGAAGTCGATTCTTTCCATGCAACGGCCATAGGTCTAATGTTAAACTCTGCCACCCCCTCGTCTCCGACGCCCATGGTCGTACATAACGCCAACACGCAAGCTTCTCCCGGTTTTTGTCGTTTGGTTCCTTCCTTTGTCGGCCGAAAACTTAAGATAGCTATCTGCCACAAATTAAGCGATGGATCAGATGCCGTTGATAAAATTGCAATCCAACTCAAGCTATTTAGATTATGATCCGGCAAAGTTGACCGCCCGGTGATTTCGGACGGCTGCCGCACGCAACGTTAACGTTCGTCGCTGCCGTTTTTTTTGTCGCTTAGTTTCTCCGTAAACCAGTATATAAAGACATAAAGACATAAAAGAAAAGTGCAACAAAGAGCCTCTTGGGCCCATCCGAGGTTGCACCCCACCCCACCCCACCCCACCCACCCACCCACCCACCCACCCCCCCCCCCCCCCTCCACCAGTCTCGCCCCTTCAAATCACCTTACTCTACCTGCATAAAAGAAGGCTAATCCCACGAGTATTTATGATCTAATCCCTTCTCTGTAAAGTATTTATCTAATCTAATTTTGAAGGAAGCAAGTGTCACTGCATCAGCGACATCCCCTGGTAGCATATTCCAATGTCCTACAACCCTTCTACTGAAAAATGACTGTCGTAGCCTAGTCCTACTTTGTTTCATAATGAGCTTATGCTGATGACCTCTACCTCGATTTTCCCTATTGAACTCAAACATACCCTTTAAATATCCAGAATGCTGACTGTTTACAAATTTGAAGACTTCAATTAGATCTCCTCTTAGCCTTCTATATCTAAGTGAAAACATACCCAATTTCTTTAATCTATCTTCATAAGGTAAACTACCAAGACAATTAACCATTTTTGTTGCCCTTTTTTGAACTCTTTCTAACAACCAGCAATCTTTCTCATATGTTGGAGACCAGGCTTGTACACAATACTCCAAATGTGGTCTAACGTATGCACAATACAGTTTTGTTATTACCTTTTCACTCTTGAAGGAAACATTTCTGTTAATGGCCCCTAGCATTCTAAGTGCCTTTTTCCTAGCTTCTACAACCTGGTCTGACGCTGATAGTCTATTGTTTACCACGACACCTAAATCTCTTTCCTTTTCAATCTGCTCCATTTTCTGCCCACCCATTTCATACCTATGTTTACTGCTAACCCGTCCAGCGTGCATAATCTTACATTTACTCAAATTGAATTTCATCTGCCATGCTTCAGACCACTCAACTAGCTTGTCCAGATCTGATTGAAAAACATCCTGATCATGTTTTCCTCTAATAATCCTGACAACTTTTAGATCGTCTGCAAATTTCAAGACTTTGCTGTCTATACTGTTCTCAATTGCATTCACAAATATTATAAAAAGCAATGGGCCCAGGACTGAGCCCTGTGGAACCCCACTGAGAACCTCCTTCCATTGTGATTGGCACCCATTCAATATAACCCTTTGCTGGCGTCCTGAAAGCCACGTTTCTATCCAATCCAGAATCTTGCCCCTGATCCCATGAATTTTAAGTTGCAACCCCAGTCTTGTATGGGGGACTTTGTCAAATGCTTTACTGAAATCAAGAAAAGCTACATCTAGCTGTTTACCCTGATCAAAGCTATCTGTTGCAACATCCAAAAACTCCAGAAGATTAGTTAAACAAGAACGGCCCTTCCTAAAGCCATGCTGTGTATCCTTGATGAGTTCATTTTGCTCCAAGAATTCAACAATCTTATCTTTGATGATTGATTCAAGCACCTTGCAGACTAATGAGGTCAGACTAACCGGTCTATAGTTTTCCTCTTTACTTCTATCTCCCTTTTTATGAATAGGAACAACATTTGCTCTTTTCCAATCAAGTGGAATTTTACTATCTGCGAGTGATTTAGAAAATATTATGGCTAATGGAACCGACAACCCCCTTTCAGATTCTCTTAAAAGTCTAGCATGGATTTCATCAGGTCCTTCTGCCTTGTTAGGCCTTACTTTCTTTAGATATTCAAGAACAAGTTCACTACTTATGCCACCTAGCTCTCCTAGTCTCCTGTCTCTGGCTCAGGCTGAAGTGCTGCAATACTACTCTGGTCCTCGATAGTAAAGACAGATTGAAACTGATCATTAAGCACTTCAACCATTTCACTGTCCTTGCTAACTAACACATCATCTACCTTAAATGGACCTATATTTTTGGAAACTGTACTGAACTTATAGAAACTGAAGAACTTCTTACTATCTCCATTACAATGTCTAGCTAAATCAAGTTCCTTTGCCCTTTTAGCACGGTAAATAGAATACTAGGTAGCGCTGAGTGGCGGCCTTCAACACAGACCCAATGGTGATCACTTTTTTCAGCTGTTTTGTTTAGGCTAAAAAGGTATTTAGACTATGGATATTTTAGTTAATTTATATTAACGTTCATATATAAGACTTATATACAAAAAAGAAAGCAATTATAATTTAACTGTCTAATTATAAAAATAAAAATGCAGGGTAGGGCATCTTCCAAATGACAGTGTTGTAGAAAATCCGAAGGTTTGAACTCAACTTTGAATGCATATCTGAAATTACAAGAAACTGACGACTGAAAAACACCTATTAGTCTCTGAAATTGAATTTGGGAAATATTCACAATTAGTTCTCCAATGTACAACACACCACAACAGCACACTCTCTTTGAACTGCAACCCATGTGATTTCAAAAACTAGAAATAGTCGGGTCAAGATAACTTCACAACTTGATCACAATTTCAAGAGCTTTTGAATGATATAAAAGTTTGTCCATAAATTTTGTCGAAACATAGTTAAATTTGCTTGAAAGCCTTAGGCTGTCGTTTGCAAATATTGGGCTGCATCTGAGTTTTGAAGAACCATAAATAGTCGGGTCGTGTAAATGAAAGCATTAAGTAGGTAATTCAAATATTTTTATTTTGAGACGCAAAAATCTTGGAAATTTTTGTTGCGCGCTTCAAAATTTGACTTTTAGGCTGTCATATTTCAAAGTTTACTGTATTGGCAAGCAGTGACGTGTTTCTTGAGTACTGCGCACACCAGAACCGTGAAAGTTGACCAATCAGCGACGGGAATTGTCGTTGCTGAATAAGCTGATTGACGCAGAAACACTGCACACGTTTGCAAAACATCACCAGTGATCATCACTTCCCGAGTCCTCACGCTGTGTGTTGAGTGTGCGAGTACGTAATTGTGATACAAATGTGTTTACGATACATTGTCAAATTTTAACAATGCTACACTGAGCTCATCATTTAACGGGCTTTTAAATGAAGCGAAATTCAGTCAAATAATTTTGAAGCATCAAGCTTATTTGCCTCCCAAAGCCAATGGTGTCATGTGCAAATATATTGACTTCCTTGCATATCCAGTTCAAGTTTGAAAACAAAACAGTAAGATAAAATTTGCAACAAGTATGATAAAAGCAGCAGTTACTCAAATGTTTGATGTATTTTCTCAGCATATCAAACTGGCAGTGATAAAGAAACATCCAAGCATCATGATGATCATATTGATAGTTAACGACTGTAGCCTCAGACACATCAAAACATCAGATGTTTCATGCTATTGGAATGTAGATACCAATGCACTAAAGTGCCAATATTTTATCAGTGCCTTAGTCCATCAGTATTATGTGTGCATACTGATAGCATGAAACAAAAATGAGGTTTGGACATATTCACCCTATGTAAAAACACTGGTGGTGTATTCGAGTTTTAGGGCGCCACAACTCTTATGCGTCATAGAAGTCATAAAGACATAAAGACATAAAAGAAAAGTGCAACAAAGAGCCTCTTGGGCCCATCCGAGGTTGCACCCCCCCCCCTCCACCAGTCTCACCCCTTCAAATCACCTTACTCTACCTGCATAAAAGAAGGCTAATCCCACGAGTATTTATGAACTAATCCCTTCTCTGTAAAGTATTTATCTAATCTAATTTTGAAGGAAGCAAGTGTCACTGCATCAGCGACATCCCCTGGTAGCATATTCCAATGTCCTACAACCCTTCTACTGAAAAATGACTGTCGTAGCCTAGTCCTACTTTGTTTCATAATGAGTTTATGCTGATGACCTCTACCTCGATTCTCCCTATTGAACTCAAACATACCCTTTAAATATCCAGAATGCTGACTATTTACAAATTTGAAGACTTCAATTAGATCTCCTCTTAGCCTTCTATATCTAAGTGAAAACATACCCAATTTCCTTAATCTATCTTCATAAGGTAAACTACCAAGACAATTAATCATTTTTGTTGCCCTTTTTTGAACTCTTTCTAACAACCAGCAATCTTTCTCATATGTTGGAGACCAGGCTTGTACACAATACTCCAAATGTGGTCTAACGTATGCACAATACAGTTTTGTTATTACCTTTTCACTCTTGTAGGAAACATTTCTGTTAATGGCCCCTAGCATTCTAAGTGCCTTTTTCCTAGCTTCTACAACCTGGTCTGACGCTGATAGTCTATTGTTTACCACGACACCTAAATCTCTTTCCTTTTCAATCTGCTCCATTTTCTGCCCACCCATTTCATACCTATGTTTACTGCTAACCCGTCCAGCGTGCATAATCTTACATTTACTCAAATTGAATTTCATCTGCCATGCTTCAGACCACTCAACTAGCTTGTCCAGATCTGATTGAAAAACATCCTGATCATGTTTTCCTCTAATAATCCTGACAACTTTTAGATCGTCTGCAAATTTCAAGACTTTGCTGTCTATACTGTTCTCAATTGCATTCACAAATATTATAAAAAGCAATGGGCCCAGGACTGAGCCCTGTGGAACCCCACTGAGAACCTCCTTCCATTGTGATTGGCACCCATTCAATATAACCCTTTGCTGGCGTCCTGAAAGCCACGTTTCTATCCAATCCAGAATCTTGCCCCTGATCCCATGAATTTTAAGTTGCAACCCCAGTCTTGTATGGGGGACTTTGTCAAATGCTTTACTGAAATCAAGAAAAGCTACATCTAGCTGTTTACCCTGATCAACGCTATCTGTTGCAACATCCAAAAACTCCAGAAGATTAGTTAAACAAGAACGGCCCTTCCTAAAGCCATGCTGTGTATCTTTGATGAGTTCATTTTGCTCCAAGAATTCAACAATCTTATCTTTGATGATTGATTCAAGCACCTTGCAGACTAATGAGGTCAGACTAACTGGTCTATAGTTTTCCTCTTTACTTCTATCTCCCTTTTTATGAATAGGAACAACATTTGCTCTTTTCCAATCAAGTGGAATTTTACTATCTGCAAGTGATTTAGAAAATATTATGGCTAATGGAACCGACAACTCCCTTTCAGATTCTCTTAAAAGTCTAGCATGGATTTCATCAGGTCCTTCTGCCTTGTTAGGCCTTACTTTCTTTAGATATTCTAGAACAAGTTCACTACTTATGCCACCTAGCTCTCCTATAGTCTCCTCTGTCTCTAGCTCAGGCTGAAGTGCTGCAATACTACTCTGGTCCTCGATAGTAAAGACAGATTGAAACTGATCATTAAGCACTTCAACCATTTCACTGTCCTTGCTAACTAACACATCATCTACCTTAAATGGACCTATATTTTTGGAAACTGTACTTAACTTATAAAAACTGAAGAACTTCTTACTATCTGCATTACAATGTCTAGCTAAATCAAGTTCCTTTGCCCTTTTAGCTGCTCTGACCTTTTTCTTAACTGAATTTCTTGCATTCTGGTAGGCCTTCTGATTTATATCTAGTGAAGATCCCTTCAAAATGTCAAATGCACTTCTTTTAGCTTGTATAGCACTCCTTACTTCTGGGGTAAGCCAAACTGGATTGCCCTTGGTTCTGTTACGTTTGTGTCTGAGGGGTATATGCCGATTTTGAATTTGGCTTAATCTAGCTTTGAAAACCTTCCAGGCCTCACATGCATCTAAACCTGCCAACTCAACGTTCCATTTTATCTGTGCGAGGTCATTTCTAATACCATCAAAATCAGCCCGGCTGAAGTTTGGAACCATAATAAGGTTATCTTTGGGCTTCATTTCTGATGAGATATTGAATTTAACCATATTGTGATCACTGGTTCCTAGACCTGCACAAATACTTATGTCACTAACTAGATCACTGTTGTCTGAGAATACAAGGTCTAGAATGGAGCAATGTCTGGTTGGCTCTGTTACAAACTGATGCATGAAAAGCTCCTCTTCAAAGATTTGCCTATACAACCTACACTCATTTGTTTCCTCTGCTATACTTTCGTATCCTCTTAAGTTAAAATCTCCCATAATAAGACACTGAGCCCGAAAGTTCCTACGTATTTCCTCACAAATATCTTGGTCTGTTTCAGCTTGGGAGTTCCTTGGAAGATTCCCTGGTCTGTAAAATGCACCTATCCTCAACCTTCCTCTGTTTCCTGTACCAATTTTAATGTCAAGCCAGATTGATTCTACTTCTTTTACTTTACTAGAATCATCAACTCTAGTAGTGCAGTACAAGCTATTTACATATACAAACACTCCGCCTCCCTGCCGTGATTCTCTGCAGTATGAGAACATGTTATACCCTTGTAACTCGAAATCCTGTAGCCTATCCCTATTATACCCCTCACTAACCCATGTCTCGGTTACACAAATGATATCAGGCTTTTCAAGGGCAACATAACACTCAAACTCATCAAATTTAGACCTAATACTTTGGGCATTCAGCAACACACATGTGATCTTATACTTTGAGCTGACTCTACTAATTCTGAGGGAATTATGATCTACTGTCCTATTCTGACATGAACTTCTACCAATGCTTACTTCTTGATGCCCTAGTACTAGCATCCCTGAACCCCCCCCTCCTACCTAGTTTCCCTGAATGACACTTCTGTAGGCATCTCCCAAAGCCCTTGCCCCCTCATCCGATAAGTGAAGCCCATCCTTCATATAGTACCTATGCCACTCATAGAACTGATCCCATAAGTCTACATAACTAAGCCCCATAGCTGAACATAAGTTCTGAACTGAGCTGTTCACAGACAGAGCTCTCGAGTACCACTCCTCACTGGCTCCACAGCGAGGGAGGATGCCAGTCACAATGACTGGTTTCCTGGACTCCTTCAACCTCTGCAGCAGGCTCCGGTACTCCGCTACTATTCGCACACTCTGCCTAGGTCCTATGTTGTTCACCCCCACCTGTATTATAATTGTCTCCGGGCTACTCCTACCCAGTTCTGCCTCAATGACAGGGCCCATATCAACTACTTTGGCCCCCGGTTTAACTATACATTTGTCCCTCTTCCCACAGAATGTTCGCCTTAAGGGCCTTACCCTTGAGTCCCCAACCACTAAATGCTGAATCTGTACCTTGTCACTTTCAGCTGCTGACTCTAACGCACTGAACCTATTTGCTAGTGTAACCTGCTGATGTTCCCTGGGGCTGTACTGCCTGACTCTACCCTGAACTTTTGTCCATCCCTCCTGATCCCCTTCCCTCTTCCTCCTCCAGATTCTGCTACCACCCTCCATTACCCAGCACCCCTCCTCATCCTTACTGTCTGTGGCCCTAGCATTACTTTCCACAATGTTGGGTCTCCAGAAACGTGACCCTCCAACACACTTCCAAACCCCAGCCGCACTATCCACCTTTGCCTTATCCTCCTCCCTTATGCCCCTATCAGAACTACCACTGGTCCCTGATCCTGTAGGCTCCTTTTCTGACCCCCTAACCACAATCTGCGCATACGTTCCTTGGTCAGGAGCTACACCCTCTTGCGGCTCATCTCTACACCTACACTTACTTAACTGCGCCTCAAGCTCAGCTACTCTAGCCTGGAGGGCCTCTAGCTCTGCTACCTTCGCCTGCATCCTAGTCATGCTCATTTGAATACACTAGTAACTTAGGTATATAACTTAGGTACTATGCACTTTTCAATACTTTACTAACTTAACTTAACTTTTTTTGTTTTTTTTGTGTTTGTTTTTTCTTCTTCTAAACCTTAACTAGATCTAGGTAAAGCTAGTAACACAAATCAGCTATGAGTGCACCTAATACTAGACTAAATATCTAATCCTTAAATAAACTGAATACTAAATACACCTTAATTATCCCTAATTTTCTAAAATATCTACTTATCCAACCCTGCAACTAATAACACAAAAATAAGACTAAGACAATTTTGGCGCACACAAGCTAGAATCAAAAGTCCTTTAAAAAGCAAGTAAGAGGTAACAGCTAACTATGAATGCTTAAAAATAATACTTAAACGATCCACAAAACTAAATATCTAATCCTTATATCTAAATATAATGTGGTTGCTAAAAAAATACACAAAACAACAGAGCTATCCAACAGCTACTTAGCTTGGCTAAAGTAGGGTTCAGAAGGGGTCACTATGAACTCTTAATTCTTATGCGTTCATAGTGACTTCATTATGTTAGTAGTGTTTCAGTGTTTAAAGGGAATGTTTCACCTTTCTGAAAGTTGTCAAATATACATTGGTAGTAGTAGAAAATATGAAGTAAGTGCTGCTGAAAACCATTGTGATATTTTTTCACTCACAAAGTCACCTAAAGGAAATAGTTCACCTTCGGAACATTTTTTTCAGAACACGATTTTATTATATTGTGTAATAGTTTCTTTTTTTTCTTTTTAAAAATGGTCCTACATCGCGCCAATTCAAGACAGAAGGTCGTAAATTATTAATTTTATGGTGTGCGTTATTGGTCTGCACATGCTCCCTGGCAGTGCTGGCACTTTCAGACGGTACGGTACATCATATATGCGCCGCATTCCTTCGTCAAAAAGTAAAATATCTTCAGCTGGAGAGTTTTTTCAGCCAAGAAAAGTTGCAGATAAGGATTTCTCAACACTGGCTACAAAACTGCTATTTCAGTTAAAAACCCCATGTTGAAGGTGAACTATTTCCTTTAAAGGGAAATAATGACCTTTTTCCACAAAAATGGAGTTAGCACTTGAAATCTCCAGACGAGACCACAATATATTGTAAATTCATCACATTTTGCATGAAAACTTTCCTACCGAAAGATATTTCAAGTTAAAGTTGATAAGCGTTCCACACTTTTAACGACCGGTACTTGCAAGTACTTTTGGTCCTCATCAAACTGCGGGCTTTTCCCGTATTGTTTTTTTACGCAATGGAGTGGAAAATATATTGTGCGTTCTGCTTGTTGTGATTATATGCCCGGCGATCTTCTAAAACTAACAGCGATTGGAAAAAGTGGCAATAAAATCGGAAGCTCATCGATGCACATCAACGGCGGCATAGTTAGTGGTTGCGACCCTCAATTTTTGAAAATAAATTCATTTGTTTTCAACATTAGGAGTATTGTATAATTTGTCTGTGGCTGTATATAACACTATGCTTTATATTATCATGAAAAATAAAATAAAAAATCCCAAAAAACTAACAAACAATAACACAAAACTGGCAATTAAATCGGAAGCTCATCGATGCACATCGACGGCGACCTATTTAGCGTCGGCGATTTGTTTACAAAGCATTGTCATGCTTCTCGGCGCACTTAACCATTGTGGCGAGTTGTTGCTAGTAGCGCTTTCGTTCTCCATGGCAACCAGGCGTGAGCCAATGAAAAGCCAGAACGTTTCCCTTTCTGGCTTTTGATTGGCTGACGCCTGGTTGCCATGGAGAACGAAAGCGCTACTAGCGTGTGTCCGAGCAGCGTTCAGTTTGATCGGAAATGTCACAGAGCCTCCAAAAATGCCGCAATCGATGTAAACAATCGTAGGGAAGGGCGAATTTGTCAATGGCCTTCATGAAGTACACAAGGTACTTGTTTTGTATTTTCCCCAAACTTACAACTTCGAATTTGGGAATAATTGTATTTAATTCTTAAATTTAAATAAAATAATTTTAAAACCATAGCAGTAGCCTAAGAAATTGTTGCTAACAAAATCAAAAGGTCATTATTTCCCTTTAACGTTTACAAATAAAGTTTTTAGATTTGGGCAAATGACATAATTATATACCACCGCTGATTGGCTGAAGAAGTGTCTGTTAGCCAATCAGTGGCTGCACCAGCCTGGATTCATTTTGCAAAAGGCAAATTAAATTGCTTAAAAACTGTTAAGTTTTGGGGAAAATGACCTGAGTAATTGTAACGAGAAGATGAAACAAATGTTTATTCTTGTATCAATCAATAGACTAACTCATGCGACAGCCCGAACCCGGGACCGCACACTGTGCCCGACCGTACCTTACCGCGACCCTGCGCGTCTCCCCGCGCCTCGCCGACACCGCGACGGCGGAAACACCGTCTGCCGCCGCACGTGCAGCCGCACGTGCGGTACTTCGCGGGGCACTTCCGCCCCGCGCGGCCAATACACAATAATCACTACACCCTCCCCATGATCTCAAAGATCATACACAATCACACCGACACTAATCATACATCGACCACCAATTCACAAGCGCTATACCTACACCAACTCAAGCATCGTCTGCACAACACAGGCGCTGCGGAGGCTGTCGGTTGCGCTCGCTCCGTCGCAGAGGCGGATCTTGTGGAGCCGGTTCATCACCACCGGCGGCATCGCTACACGACTCTAAGTCCACATCCTCGCGCGCCGGGACGTACAGCGGCGGTGCGTCGCTGGCTCGACTGCTGGAACAGTCACTGTCTGCCGCCACTCCGTCGTGGCGCCGCCGCAGGCACCGCACGTGCCACGGCAGTCCGTCGACTTCCACCACCTGTGTAGACACGGTGCCGGTCACCACCCCCCTCCGAGACGGCTCTGTGCACCGCGCTCCCCGCCGCCTCACCCACACGGCTTCGCCCACCTCGTAGGCCACAGCGGCGCCGGGCGGCGCGATGTCCGGCTCAGCTCCGGCGCGCTCCGGCACCGGCTGATCAGCGGCCGGCCGCACACAGTCGCGCACCGTATATCTGTACAGTCCCCCGGCAGGGGAGCTCGCCGCGTTACTCCCGTCACGGGGCGTCACATTGTACAGATGTACAGCCTCCGAAATCGAGCAGCGTTTCCGGGCGGCAATCACTTTCACAGTCCGATGCACACGCTCCACAATCCCGTTTCCGCCCGGCTCGTACACCGCCCGAAACCGCAGCTTTACTCCCCACTTAGCAGCGAACGCAGCGAATCGCTGACTGCGGAAGACGGTGTCGTTATCCGCCAAGATCTCCACTGGTGCCCCACGCTCGAGGAACAGCTGCTCGAGGTGGCTGGCGACCTCGTTGGCGTCTGCATGGCGCAGCGGGCGCCACACACAGAAACGAGACGGCCCACAGTCGATGATGGAGAGGTGGCTTTGTCGCTGATGATGTGTGACGTCGATGGCGATGCGTTCCCACGTCTCGACCACGCCGAGCGAGCCGTGGTCCCACTGTGTAGGGGCCGGGTCGATAGAAGAGCACACATCACACTTTCCTACGACACTCCGCACTTCGGAGCGTGAAATATTCCTCGACACATCGCGCCGCGCGAAATACAGGGTCCGTCGGATCCCAGGGTGGCCCGCCCGCTCGTGCACTTCTGCGATCGCCGCACGAGTCTCAGCCACATCGCACGCCCTCTTACCGGCACCGCACACCGCACGGCCCTCACACGCTCCGCGCGTGCTGTCATCACACACCGTGCGATCTTCAGGCCCACCGCACAGCACACGGCCCTCACACGCTCCGAGCGTGCTGTCATCACACACCACGCGCTCGTCCGCGCCCTCGCTACGCAGCCACTCCTTGGGGACTCGTGTCAGGGCGTCCGCCCGATTTTCCGCCGACCTCACCAGCGTGACGGACAGCGTCAGCCGGAGCTCCTCCACCAGCTGTCGGATGATGTCTACCCGGCGTCGGATCAACATCTCGGCTTGAGCCTTCGTCCGTAGCCGCGCTCGGCCGCTGAGGGCGTCGTCAATCCACCGGTGCACGGTGGCAGAGTCCGTGCGGAGGTCAATGACCTTCACGCCCCAGGCGATCGCCATGTTGACACCGCGAACGGCGGCGTCCAACTCGGCCATGTTGATGTGCAGCGCTGCAGAGTCCTCGCCGCGTAGCCAACAGGCGTCCTCCACGATGCCGTCATCCGGTGTCTCGACGACAACTCCTGCGGCGATCGAGCTGGCGTCGACCCAGATGATGGCGCTGTCGCCGGAGAAGCACCACGGGCCGCGCGCTGGGTCAGCAGCTGACAGACGGTCCGCCACGGCCGCGATCTGTCCTCGCAGCGCCGCGTCGTCAGCGACATCATCCCAGCCGCGGGTGACAGCATTCACCCGCCGTTTGAGCCACGCTACGGCCGGCCGTAGCCAGCCGCAGACCGGCAGGTGCGCCACCAGCTGACCACACCAAGAGAACACGGCGCGGCGGGTCACTTGTTCGGGCGGCACCGCTACGCCGTTGTCGCGCGTCCACCGCAGCGCGCCGGCCTCTCGCCGCACACGCAGGCCGAGCAGGCGCGCGCCGTCCGCAGCCCGCTGCGGTGGCTTGCACTGAAGGCCGAACCGGGCGAAGTGCCGCACGACTTGGTCCGCGCTGACGATGTCCTCATCGACCAGGAGGTCGTCCACATACGGGAGTACCGCACGTTCGATGTCTGTGTCCTGCGCCAGCACTGCACGGACGACGGCCTTCATGATCATGGGAGCGACATTCAGTCCAAAGCCGAGCCGGGTGAGGCAGTAGCGCTGCCCTCGGACGATGACGGTTTGGAACGGCCACAACCGTCTTTCCAGGCGGAGCTGCAGGTAGGCTTTGCGCAGATCAACGACGGCGGTGCGCTCCCCGTGGCGACGCCACTTCCTCATTTGATCAGCGCAGACGTCCGCGTCCGCCGTGTGAGCCGTTACGAAGCCGTTTAGCTCCCTGTAGTCCAAGACGGGACGCACCTTGGCCTGGTTGTTTTGTCGCACTGCCATCAGCGGCACCAGCCCGCGCGGCGGCCCGTCCGCCTGCTCGTCGTACGGGAGGAGCCAGCCATTGGCGATCCACGCGTCGATCTCACGGTCGAACTCTTGCCGCGCGGTCGGAGCGATCCCGTACTGTGCTACCCCGTTCGTCAGGCAGTCAGGCCCGGCCCCGTTCGCCCACTTCCACGCGACGGTCCACTCACGTCGATCCGCGTCGAAGCGTGCCGTGAAGTCTGCAGCGTCGACCGCGGGCGGAGGGCGCCAGGCAGCACCGCAGAACCGCACGTCAGACGGCGCCCGCACACTTATGCCTCCCAGCGCTGAGATGCCGGACATACCGAGGAGCAGGTCCACTCCCATCGGCCGATCTTCCAAAACCAGCACCTCGAGCCGCGCCTGCTGACCGGTCAAAGTCCGCACGTCGATACTGCCCACCCCGGCACAGCAGAACTGATCGCCGCTCAGCGTGGTCACACTGATTCGGCGCGGGCGCCACCGCCGGCAGCACCTGGCATACACGAGCGTGTCTGTACAGCCTGTGTCTATCAGCGCACTGCACTGCCGATCGCCGATCAGCACGGAAATCACAGGCAGGGTGCCGCCGGTCACTGCGCGGGAGACGACGCCGGCGCTGACTCGCCATCTCCCGAGGCGTTTCCCGGCGTGTTACGAGGGCAGGACACGGAGATGTGGCCCACCTCTCCGCACGTCCAGCAGCGCCGCTTCGGCCAGCGAGTCAGGCGCGGCGGTCCGGCACGCGGGCGCGGGTTACCGCGCGGCGCCGCCGCCGCTGCCGCCACCGCTGCGACGCACTCATCGCTGAGTACCGCGCGCGAGCGAGCCAGCACGCCGGGCAGATCGAGGCCTTCCGCCCTGCTCCCGGCCCGAATGGCATGCCGGACAGAGTCCGGCAGCCCGGAAACAAACGCACAGACCAGTGCGCGATCCGGGACACCTCCAAACAGGGCCGCAAGGCGCCGGAGGGCGGCCAAGAACACATCCGGAGACTCTCCCGGCTGGAGACGGCGGCTCGAGAACGCGTCAAACGCGGCGAACTGGTCGAGGGCGAATGCCGCATACAGGGCATCACGCACAGCCTCCAGCGATCCGCGGCTTTCAGCTGGCAGCTGGGACCAGACGGCGAAGGCGCCACCCGTCAGCCGCAGCGGCAGCACCGACGCCAGCGACACCCCACGGAGTTCACACAGCAGCTGGGCTCTTTCGCACCACTCAACTACATCTGTCGAACCGTCATATTCAGCAACGATCCGCACGTCGAACGCTGACATCACTGACGCCGGCTGGGCACTCACCACGGTAGCGTCTGTCAGCCCAATCCTCACTGCGTCGGCGCCCGCCACAGGCACTGTCGACATGATGCTTGAGTTGCGTCCGAGCGAAGGCCGAAATAGCTTGTAACGAGAAGATGAAACAAATGTTTATTCTTGTATCAATCAATAGACTAACTCATGCGACAGCCCGAACCCGGGACCGCACACTGTGCCCGACCGTACCTTACCGCGACCCTGCGCGTCTCCCCGCGCCTCGCCGACACCGCGACGGCGGAAACACCGTCTGCCGCCGCACGTGCAGCCGCACGTGCGGTACTTCGCGGGGCACTTCCGCCCCGCGCGGCCAATACACAATAATCACTACAGTAATTTAAACATTTCAATAACAGCTCCAGATAATGGCTATCTCAATTTAAAACTAATACAAAGGTGAAACATTCCCTTTAAGTGTGTCAGCATCTTCTGCACCACATAGTAGAAGTCTTGCATTTTAAACATCCAATAATTGGACAGTGACAGCCGACAGGGGACAGAAGACAGTGATAGTTGGCAAGACATGGTTTTTATTCAAAACGTTGCATTTCAGACTTTAATGATTTGCACACTATTGTGATGCACTAATTGAGTTATTTGTGCTGGCACTGAACATGTTCAAGTTCAGTCAGTCCTTCCACTGTATGCCTGTGCTGTATACAGACGGTACTGCTGAGTCCTAATATTTGCATGCTTAAAGGGAAATAATGACCTTTTGATTTTGTTAGCAACAATTTATTAGGCTCCCGTTATATTTTTAAAATTATTTTATTTAAATTTAAGAATTAAATAAAATTATTCCCAAATTCAAAGTTGTAAGTTTGGAAGAAATACAAAACAAGTACCTTGTGTACTTCATGAAGGTCATTGACAAATTCGTCCTTCCCTACCATTGTTAACATCGAGTGCGGCATTTGTGGAGCCTCTGTGACATTTCCGATCAAACTGAGCGCTGCTTGGACACCCGCTAGTAGCGCTTTCGTTCTCCATGGCAACCAGGCGTCAGCCAATCAAAAGCCAGAAAGGGAAACGTTCTGGCTTTTCATTGGCTCACGCCTGGTTGCCATGGAGAACGAAAGCGCTACTAGCGTGCGTTCGAGCAGCGCAATGATCCGTGAAGCAATCCGTGAAGCATCCGTGATGCATGACTGACTATCAGTATAAGTCATGAATAACAACAACATGCAAACTATACCAACTCGAATAAAATAAGAGCGGAATGAATTGAACCCCAGGCAAGCTAGTATTCGCAAAGCACTCGGCACTGCGCCACAATGGCAAAAGGTGAGGGAAATGCATATTGGATACAATATTATTACGTCACAAGTTTCTGAAGTGTCAACTACTATGAAATACAGTGATAAAATACCTTTAATAATGATTAACAAGAAAATTCAAACTTAAAAACAATCATTTGAATAAGTCTTTAATTAGCTTTCAACTCGAAATCAGATATATTTTGCAATGCTACACAAGAATGGCACCAATGACGTCATTAACAAAGCCTGCTACGGGACTTGGGTATACTAATCAGGAACAACTCGCCAAGTGCGCCGAGATGGTTAAGTGCGCCGAGAAGCAAGACAATGACTTTGTAAACAAATCGCCGACGCTAAATAGGTCGCCGTCGATGTGCATCGATGAGCTGATTTAATTGCCAGTTTTGTGTTATTGTTCGTTATTTTTTTTTGGGAAAAATTATTATTTTTCATGATAAAATAAAGCATAGTGTTATATACAGCCACAGACAAACTATACACAACTAATGTTGAAAACAAATTAATCGAATTGCAAAAATTGAGGATCGCAACCACTAACTATGCCGCGTTGATGTGCATCGATGAGCTTCCGATTTTATTGCCACTTTTTCCAATCGCTGTTAGTTTTAAAAGATCGCCGGGCATATAATCACAACAAGCAGAACGCACAATATATTTTCCACTCCATTGCGTAAAAAAATAATACGGGAAAAGCCCGCAGTTTGATGAGGACCAAAAGTACTTGACAAAAGGTCAGAAATAGTGCAAGTACCGGTCGTTAAAAGTGTGGAACGCTTATCAACTTTAACTTGAAATATCTTTCGGTAGGAAAGTTTTCATGCAAAATGTGATGAATTTACAATATATTTTGATCTCGTCTGGCGATTTCAAGTGCTAACTCCATTTTAGTGGAAAAAGGTCATTATTTCCCTTTAACTGAATTTCTTGCATTCTGGTAGGCCTTCTGATTTATATCTAGTCCACGGGGGCGCCAACCTCTGACGTCACGCGCAAATTCCAATCAGCTGTTGTACGGTTAAACTATTTATCGGATTGAGCGCGCCGCCGCAGTAGAGCTGCAAATTTAGTGGACACCCAGGCCACCGAGTGGCGGTATTTAACGACCTGAGTACTATTGTTGATTATAATAGCTAAAGAAGCATTATTCAAACTATGTTGTTCAATTATTTTTTTTGGCTTGTGCTAGCATTTCTTTCTGTGAAAAAAGTCAACAAGTGCAAATAACTTCTTACCAAAATAAATACTATTTATTATATAGTATTTATTTATCTCATGAGTCATGTCATACTCATGAGTCATGTCAAACTCATGAGTCATGTCATACTCATGAGTCATGTCATACTCATGAATCATGTCATACTCATGAGTCATGTCATACTCATGAGTCATGTCATACTCATGAGTCATGCTCATGAGTATGCACGCACGGATTATATGAAACCGTCCTTGCTTTCGAGTCTGTAGTATCTATTCATATTTAGTCCCTTTTACCTTTTACGAAATTATTTTGATACTTTCGTTGCAATACATATCAAAGCAGGAATGCCACAGTGGAATGTCCAGCCACTGTACCTACCATTTTGTTTAAGTTTGACATCTGAATGGGCCCGTATTACTGCGACGAAAGTCCTATTCCACCCGCAGTCTCCGAACAGTCTTCATAATTAGATTACACCTTTTGCAATATTCTCATCTCTCTCCAAGCACATACTTTAGTTTGGCCTTCGCTGATGCAACCAGTTAGCGTGTCACTTCCCGGTTAGAAAGGTCCTGCTTTTCCTGCAGAAGTTTCTACCGTCTGGGAATGGTGCAAAGAATCCAGATAATTTCGCCGTTGCCGTATATTTCCATCATGCGTCGGCGAGAGGTCATCGACATCATATTTTGTTTTGCCAAAGATACGCACGCCAGTAAAGAAAAGGGACAATAAATAACCAGCATAGGAAGTAGGAACATAATCAGAACATACTATCTTATACTGGCATATGGTAACAGTAACATGCCTACTACATATCAAGCATTTACATGCCGCATCATCGCCTATTTCAACTATTTGTCACCTATTTAATTTGCCACCTATCCTAATAATCACTTATATCCTAATAAAACATACGCATATGCGCATACCCACACAAATGACGCAAACGAATATCAACCAAACGAAACGAAACGAATGACCGATATCGGTGATAAGTCGCCGCTATTCAGACGTTGGAACCGTGAGTGACAAATACATCAGCAGCTTTTACGAAGCATAAATACACGTGGAAACATCGAGTCGATTGCTACATAACAATACAAGCACATGATGCGTGCCAGCACAAATACAAGCTCAAACATCTCGTCTCCAGCAATGCGCTCACGACAAGTAAAATTCAAGTTTGATAAATCACCGGATATGTCAATCTTTTTCAGACAGCATACCTCACCACTATCTGCAGCACACAATCTATTATTGCGCAAAGACAAACTACATGTCGCATACTACGCTTTGGATTTTTTGGGCACCTCAAATGCTCGGGTTATTGGCGATAGACTGTGTGTCTTGTAGACGACACAATGCTAGTGGCGGTGGCTGCCAGGGCCATCATCACGCTGTCGCTCCGCATGTGCTGCACCAGTCCCGCGGCCTGGTGACGGCCGGACACCGATGGCGGAACGCGCGATCCCATAAGCACGGTACCAGCATTGGGGCGAGCTTGCGGTGGCGCGCGCTCGCGCGGCTCTGGCCGCCGCACGGTGGACCATCTTGGTATTATCTTGTATCTTGGCATTGGCTTGGTGAGCCTCTTGAGCAGATGGTCGGTCTTGGCATCGGGCTGCTTATTGAACACAACGGCCAGCGCCTTGGCAGCGCGCGCCACCGTCAGCGGGCGCCGCTTCTTCAGCGCCAGCTTGGCGAGCATCACGGTGACGATGTCTTGCTGCGGCACAGTCACGCTGGGCCGGGCGGCGGCCAGCAGCGCCGTCAGCTGCGTGTGCTGCCACGGCGCCGCGTGGGAGAGCGGCACGCCGTGCCACCGCTCAGCCAGCGTGCTCAGCACGTGATCGCCGTCTCCGTTAAGAAAGAAGACGTCCGCTCCACGATGTCAGTCACCGTGGCCAGCACGCGCTCGGTGGCGGTGGCCTCCTCGCGGCTGACGCGCACCTGCCGCACCAGTGGCAGGGTGGCGCGCGCCGCCTCCAGCCCGGTCACGCCGGCCGCCACCGCCGCCAGCTGCCGCTCAGCCTAGTTCTCCGGCGACACCGCACCTCTGTTGAGCTGGGTCAGCAGCGGCTGCACCAGAGCCGTCACCACGGCATTGGTGTGCTGGTCGGTGGCGGCCCCGATACAGGTGAGCGCCGCCGCCCGGACCGCGGCGTCCTCAGTCGTGTCCAGACCGGCCAGGTGCTCCGCCAGTGGTCCGCCTCCGCCTCGCCCACCAGCCAGGGGCAGGAGCTGAGCACGGAGAGCGCGGCCGTTTGCAGAGGCCGGTCTCCGCCGGCCACCTCGGCCAGCAGCACGGCAGCCAGCCGCGGCCGCAGCGGCTCCACAGCCGGCGACTCGTCCACGCCGCCGTCCGCCAGCAGCCGGCCATGCGCGCTCAGCGTCTCCAGCCGCTCGGCGGCCGAGTCTCCGCGCCGGCCTCCAGCTGGCCAAGTAGGGCCGGCACCGCCTCACCCAGCACCAGCTCCCGGCCGCCGGCGCAGAGCACCACCAGCAGCGACGCCGCGCCGGCCATCAGTCGGTCGCCGCCTCGCTGCGCCGCGTGGTGCAGACACTCGGCCAGCAGGGGGCGCGTCCACTGATCGGCCTGCGCCGGCACAGCCGCCACCAGCTGTAGCGCGCGCGGCTGCACCTCCGGATGTCTCGCCGCCAGACACTCCCGGGCCAGCGCCAGCCGCAGCGGCGCCAGGTGCGGCGCCAGTGTAGACGCCGCAACAGCGTTGCAGCAGCGCCAGCGTCCAGCTTGGCCTGCGTCAGGTCCGAGTTGAGCTTCTCCAGCGCCAGCGGCAGGCAGAACTCTGCGAACTGTCCGGTGCCGGCCAGGCAGTCGTGCAGCGCGTCGGCCAGCATCTGTCGCGTGACGCCGTGCGAGCTGTCCGGCAGCGGCGTGAAGTTCACCCGGAAGTAGCAGGCCAGCAGCTCGAGCAGGTCCTCGGCCAGCGAACGAACATGTCCTCGGCCAGCGAACGAACATGTCCTCGGCCAGCGAACGAACATGTCCTCGGCAGGGTGGCGAGGCAGTTTGGCAGGTGGGTGCCTCACACTGCTGACCGCTTGCGCTTGGCGTTGCGCTCATTCACCCGGCATTCCCTCAGGCTTCCTTGCAGCCATTTCAGGCGGATGTGCGTCCGTGTGACGGCGTACTTTCGCACCACCCGAGGGTCGATGCGGGAGTACTCAAACGCCTCCACCTGCTCTAGCCACTGCAGTGACGGCACAGCCAGGCTCCTCGGTTCAGCCGCTCGATCCACCCAGAGCTCTTGGACTAGCTTGACCGGGAGCACACTGGCCGGACACAGTGCCAAGGCTGCTGTCCACGGAGCGACACTTGTACGCCAGGAAGCCAGCAACGTACGCCAGAGCTTCCCGGCCGAACTCCAGACTGGCCGCCACGGGGTGACCAGATGGCGGTCCTTGGTGGGTCTGCGCATCTTGCAGGAGCTGGCTGGACTGCAAGTCGTCGTCCGGATCATCCGTAACCGCCCCCTCGTCCCTGAGGTCCTTCAGGACGCTGGCGCTCAGGTACACATGATTCTTCTCCTCCATGGCGATAGAGGCGCCGGAGGCCGATGGCTGGCTTCTTGAGCCGGCTGCCACTGCCGGTGACGCGCCCATCAGCAGCAGCCGGATGCGCGTCTTCACCTCCACCGGCGTCGGGTCGGTGTTGGTCTCGGACATGCACCAGATCTGCGAAAACAATGCATACAAATCAGAAATATTGTGTCAAGCATGCAAATATTAGGACTCAGCAGTACCGTCTGTATACAACACAGGCATACAATGGAAGGACTGACTGAACTTGAACATGTTCAGTGCTAGCACAAATAATTCAATTAGTGCATCACAATAGTGTGCAAATCATTAAAGTCTGAAATGCAACATTTTGAATAAAACACATGTCTTGCCAACTATCACTGTCTTCTGTCCCCTGTCGGCTGTCACTGTCCAATTGTTGGATGTTTAAAATGCCAGACTTCTACTATGTGGTGCAGAAGATGCTGACACACTTAAAGGGAATGTTTCACCTTTGTATTAGTTTTAAATTGAGATAGCCATTATCTGGAGCTGTTATTGAAATGTCTAAATTACTCAGGTCATTTTCCCCAAAACTTAACAGTTTTTAAGCAATTTAATTTACCATTTGCAAAATGACTCCAGGCTGGTGCAGCCGCTGATTGGCTAACAGACACTTCTTCAGCCAATCCCACTTTGTCAGCCAATCAGCAGCGGTATATAATGATGTCATTTGCCCAAATATAAAAACTTTATTTGTAAACGTTAAGTGACTTTGCGAGTGAAAAATATCACAATGGTTTTCAGCAGCACTTACTTCATATTTTCTACTACAACCAATGTATATTTGACAAGATTTAGAAAGGTGAACATTCCCTTTAAACACTGAAACACTACTAACATCATGAAGTCACTATGAACGCATAAGAGTTGACACTATGACGCATAAGAGTTGTGGCGCCCTAAAACCCCAATACGCCACCAGTGTTTTGACAGGGTGAAGATGTCCAAATCTCATTTTTTCATGCTATCAGTGTGTGCACATAATACTGATGCACTAAGACACTGATAAAGTATTGGCACTTTAGTGCATTGGTATCTACATTTCAATAGCATGAAACATCTGATGTTTTGATGTGTCCGAGGCTACAGTCGTTAACTATCAATATGATCATCATGATGCTTGGATGTTTCTTTATCACTGCCAGTTTTTTATGCTGAGAAAATACATCAAACATTTGAGTAACTTCTGCTTTTATCATACTGGTTGCAAATTTTATCTCACTGTTTTGTTCTCAAACTTGAACTGGATATGCAAGGAAGTCAATATATTTGCACATGAGACCATTGGCTTTGGGAGGCAAATAAGCTTGATGCTTCGAAATTATTTGACTGAATTTCGCTTCATTTAAAAGCCCGTTAAATGATGAGCTCATTGTAGCATTGTTAAAATTTGACAATGTATCGTAAACGCACATTTGTATCACAACTACGTACCCGCACACTCCACACACAGCGCGAGGACTCGGGAAGTGATGATCACTGGCGATGTTTTGCAAACGTGTGCAGTGTTATCAGCGGTAATCAGCTTATTCAGCAACGACAATTCCCGTCGCTGATTGGTCACCTTTCACGGTTTCGGTGTGCGCAGTACTCAAGAAACACGTCACTGCTTGCCAATACAGTAAACTTTGAAATATGACAGCCTAAAAGTCAAATTTTGAAGCGCGCAACAAAAATTTCCAAGATTTTTGTGTCTCAAAATAAAACTATTTGAATTACCTACTTAATGCTTTCATTTACACGACCCGACTATTTATGGTTCTTCAAACTCAGAAATGCAGCCCAGTATTTGCAAACGAGAGCCTAAGGCTTTCGAGCAAATTTAACTATGTTCGACAAAATTTATGGACAAACTTTTGTATCATTTAAAAGCTCTTGACATGTTGATCAAGATGTGAAGTTATCTCGACCCGACTATTTCTAGTTTTTGAAATCACATGGGTTGCAGTTCAAAGAGAGTGTGCTGTTGTGGTGTGTTGTACATTGGAGAACTGATAGTGAATATTTCCCAAATTCAATTTTAGAGACTAATAGGTGTTTTTCAGTCGTCAGTTTCTTGTAATTTCAGATATGCATTCAAAGTTGAGTTCAAACCTTCGGATTTTCTACAACGCTGTCATTTGGAAGATGCCCTACCCTGCATTTTTCTTTTTATAATTAGACAGTTAAATTATAAATGCTTTCTTTTTTGTATATAAGTCTCACATATGAACGTTAATATAAATTAACTCAAATATCCATAGTCTAAATACCTTTTTAGCCTAAACAAAACAGCTGAAAAAGTGATCACCTTAGGGTCTGTGTTGAAGGCCGGCTCTCGGCGCTACCTAGTATTCTATTTACCGTGTATGAAGATCCCTTCAAAATGCCAAATGCACTTCTTTTAGCTTGTATAGCACTCCTTACTTCTGGGGTAAGCCAAACTGGTTTGCCCTTGGTTCTATTACGTTTGTGCCTGAGGGGTATATGCCGATTCTGAATTTGGCTTAATCTAGCTTTGAAAACATTCCAGGCCTCACGTGCATCTAAACCTGCATATAGTGCCGTGCAACATGTGCAAATTATGTATGAGGAACGTATTTGTCAGATGCGTTTTTAATTAGCCACCGATGGCGATAATTTAACATTTTACGGCTTCGAAATTGTGCTGCTGTCCTTCAAACAAAAACGAATGATATGACTAGTCAGTGTTACCTATCAATTTCAGTTAACTTGTAATTTGTCAATGTTATGGACTGAATTAAAAGAGGGAAGTTTTCTTTTTTTTCTTTTTTCCTTTATAAAATGAGGAACGTATTTGTCAGATGCGTTTTTAATTAGCCACCGATGGCGATAATTTAACATTTTACGGCTTCGAAATTGTGTTGCTGTCCTTCAAACAAAAACGAATGATATGACTAGTCAGTGTTACCTATCAATTTCAGTTAACTTGTAATTTGTCAATGTTATGGACTGAATTAAAAGAGGGAAGTTTTCTTTTTTTTCTTTTTTCCTTTATAAAACGGACAAAATGGTTCCAGAATTGTAATAATTGTAACAGTTTTATAATAAGTATATTATATAATTATTATACACTATATACATATATATATATATATATATATATATATATATATATAAATCATAGTCCCTATTCGTGACATTTTCAAATTTGACCTTCAGGGCCACTCAAGCTTGCAAAATTACCCCTTCTCCCATGTTAACATGCAGTCACTCAAACAATAATAAGTAACAGAAGGACGCACCAATTAGCTCAAGACTCCGCATACTCGTGTAGAAATGTCTTCCACAAATTTCCAGGAAGTGGCAATGTGTGACACTCAAAGGTACAGCCTCCAGAAGCTGTCAAGCTTTCCAGTTCTTTTCAATATATATATATATATTCGCTGAGTTGGTGGGACGCGGTGATTTCAACCAAACTCAAGGAAATAATAGAACAGCACATGCCGGATCCAAAAATCCTAGTCCCTATTCGTGACATTTTCAAATGCACCTTCAGGACCACTCAAGCTTGCAAAATTACCCCTTCTCCCATGTTAACATGCAGTCACTCAAACAATAATAAGTAACAGAAGGAGGCACCAATTAGCTCAAGACTCCGCTAACTGGTGTAGAAATGTCTTCCGCAAATTTCCAGAAAGTGGCAATGTGTGACACTCAAAGGTACAGCCTCCAGAGGCTGTCAAGCTTTCCAGTTCTTTTCAATATATTTCCTAGGTGCCCT
>JAXIVJ010012453.1:0-40276 GCA_036785665.1 Chirona hameri
TATATGTATATGTATTGTATATGTATATGTATATTATATGTATATGTAATATGTATATGTATATGTATATGTATAAGTATATGTATATGTAGTATTATATGTATTGTGTATATGTATATGTATATGTATATGTATAGTGTTATATGTATATGTATATGTATATGTATAGGTATATGGTAGTATGTATAGTGATATGTATATGTATATGTATATGTGATATGTATATGTATATGTATAATGTATATGTATATGTATATGTATATGTATATGTATATGTATATTATATGTGATGTATTGTAATGATATGTATATGTATTTGTATATGTATATGTATATGTATAGTATATGTATATGTATATGTATATGTTATGTATATGTATATGTATATGTATATGTATATGTATAGGTATATGTATATGTATATGTATATGTATATGTATAGTATTGTATATGTTATGTATAGTGTATATGTATATGTATATGTATTAATGTATATGTATATGTATATGTATATGTATATGTATATGTACATGTATATGTATATGTATATGTATATGTATATGTATATGTAATAGTGTGTAAGTATATGTATATTATAGGTAATATGAGGCATCAGAGCACATATCACTGATTACACAGACTCATTACAGTCAGACACTGACATATGACATCATACTCTACCATACACATACACATACTCATACACTGTCACTTACACAGACACCGTACACGATTACACCATACACATACACATACACTATCACAGAACAGTACACATACACATACATACACATACACCATCAGTACACATTCACATACACATACGACAGAACATTACAGTACATACACTGACAGCTATCACTATACACATGACACATACACATACACATACACGACATAGCATCATAGCACGAGACACATACACGATTACACATACCACATACACAGACACATACACATACACATTCACACATCTACACATACACATACACGTGACACATTCACATACACATACATCGATACACATACACATACACATACACATCACACATACACATGACACATACATCAAGACACAGACACACATACACATACGACAGTACACATCACATCATACACATACACATACACATACACATACACTGACACATTACAGCAGACACAGTACCACACATACATACACATACACGAGACTCACATACACATTCACATACACAGTACACATACTCTAGTACACATTCACATACACCATACACAGTACACAGACACATAAGCATACACATAGCACATACACATGACACAGTACACAGTACACATACACATACACGAGTACACATAGCACATACACAGTACACAGACACATACTACATACAGACATACACATACTCAGTACACATACACATACACATGACACATACACTTACATCATACACAGTACACATACACGATCACATTACACATGACACCCAGTACTCATGTACACATACACCATACACATACACACATACACATACACATTACACATACACATACACTACACATACACATCACACAGACGACATACACATACACATACACATCACATACACTCACACGACACAGACACATACACATACACAGACACATACACATACACATACACTTACACAGACACATACACAGACACATACACATACTCATATCCATACACATACACATACACATACACATCACATACACATACACGATACACATACACATGATACTCACATACACATACACAGACACCACACACATACACATACACAATACATCACGACACACCACATACACATCACTACACACACAGACACATACACATACCACACTACACACTACACACACACATACACACACACACTACACATACACATCAACACACATCACTATACTCACTCACACACTCACTCACTCACACTACACACACCTCACATCACCACTCACTACTCACTCACTCACCTCACGCACTCACTCACTCACCACTCACATCACACTCACTACAGTCACACGTCACGTCTCACTCACTCACTACACTGCACTCATCTCACTCAGCTACTGCACTCACTCACTCTCAAGCACTCACTCACGCACTCAGCTCAGCGCACGTCACTCACTCACTCACACTCACTCACGCAGCTTCACTCACGTCACTCAGCTCACTCACTCACTCGACTCACTCACTCACTCACTCTCACTCACGCACTCACTCACTCACTCACGCACTCACGCACTCACGCACTCACTCACGCACTCAGTCACGCACTCACGCACGTCACTCGAGCTCACGTCACTACATCTCACTACACTCACGCCTCACGTGCACTCCCTCACGCACGCACTCACGGCACGCCCTCCCGCCCTCCCGCCCCTCGCCTCCCTAGCCCTGCCCTCCCTCCCTCCGTCCCCTGCCGCCCATCATCGCCAGACCGCCCTCAGCCCTCCAGCCACCTGCAGACCTCACGCGCCCGGACAGACCCGACCGACTCCGTTACCCCCAGTCCGGCCCGCCCGCCCGCACCGTACATGACAGACAGCAGCCAGACAGACATGACAGACCACAGACAGCACACACCGACAGACCGCCCAGACCGACAGACAGACAGACCAGACAGACAGACCAGACAGACAGACAGACAGACAGACGACAGACCAGACAGAGACAGCCAGCCAGACAGACAGCACAGACAGCAGACAGACCAGCCAGACAGCCACGACAGAATGACAGACAGCAGACAGACATGACAGACAGCAGACAACAGACAGACAGACAGACAGACAGACAGACAGACAGACAAGACAGAACAGACAGACATACAGACAGACAGAACAGACAGACAGACAGTCAGACAGACAGACAGATAGATAAATAGATAGATAGATAGATAAATAGATAGATAGATTGATAGATATAGATAGATAGATAATAGATAGATATGATATATAGATAGGTATGTATGTATGTATCTATATCTATATCTATATATCTATATATCTATATATCTATATATCTATATATCTATATATCTATATATCTATATATCTATATATCTATATATCTATATATCTATATATCTATATATCTATATATCTATATATCTATATATCTATATATCTATATATCTATATATCTATATATCTATATATCTATATATCTATATATCTATATTCTATATCTATATATCTATATATCTATATTATATCTATATATCTATATATCTATATATCTATATATCTATATATCTATATATCTATATATCTATAATCTATATATCTATATATCTATATCTATATATCTATATATCTATATATCTATATATCTATATATCTATATATCTATATATCTATATATCTATATATCTATATATCTAATATCTAAATCTATATCTATTTATATATCTATATCTATATCTATATCTATATCTATATCTATATCTATAATCTATATCTATATCTATATCTATATCTATATCTATATCTATATCTATATCTATATCTATCTATATCTATATCTATATCTATATCTATATCTATATCTATATCTATATCTATATCTATATCTATATCTATATATATATATATATATATATATATATATATATATAGATATATATATATATATATATATATAATCATTAAATGTGCTACTTTTTTAACTAAAATCACTCTCAAATAATATACTTCAATGGACGAGCGCCTGAAGAAAAAAATTGTTACTGGACGAGCCGAAGGCAAGTTCAATAAGAAATATTTCAGGCGCGAGTCCATTAAATATTTTATCATGTAACTTTTCGCCCGATCCAGTAATCCAATAATTCATGACCAAATGTGGTATGATCCAATACAAAGTGTTATTGGATCCTGTATAGTCCATTATCACTTCCGGTGCTTTTTTCATTGGCTTCAGCATTACGATCCATAAACACTGCATTTATTGTTAAAATCTGTATAACACGTGCTGAATAGGAAACTGTCCCTCAGTTGCATGATAAAACGAAAGAACGGCTTCTTCGTTCCGTAATTTGTCGCCTTTCGTAAATTGACTAGAGTACTAGGGACAATGTAAGACCCGATAACTACGAAGTACATACTGACGCGATACACGTTGTTTTCGCCACGTCAGTACTTATTTACGCCAGGACGCGTAGTTTATGAAGATTGTAAGTTTTGCTGACCAATCGTGAACGAACTCACTGATACATCTAACAAAAAGTTATATTCGACTGAAATTCGACTACATCTGGATACGACTTAAAATGTATACGACTGGAATTCTGACGGCATTCGAAAATGCGACAGCCTTTGAAAAGCGTACCTACCTGCCTGCCTTTGTCTGTCTGTGGGTGCTGTAACTGGGCTGGATATGGGCGGAAACGCGGTATCTGTAACGGCATAGCCTTCTGTGCGGCCTTCGACGGCACGCGGCCACGGCACGTGCTGTCTCTATGATGTCGTGCTGTCTATGATGTCGCGCCGTCTCTATGATGCCGCGCCGTCTCTATGATGTGGCGCTGTATCTATGATGTCGCGCCGTCTCTGTGATGTCGCCGCCGTCTCTATGAGTCGTGATGTGTATGATGTCGCGCTGTATATGATGTCGCGCCGTCTCTATGATGTCGTGATGTCTATGATGTCGCGCCGTCTCTATTATGTCGCGCCGTCTCTATGATGTCGTACTGCCTATGATGGTCGTGTTATCTATGATGTCGTGCTGTCTATGATGTCGCGCCGTCTCCGATGATCGCGCTGTCTATGATGTCGTGCTGTCTATGATGTCGCGCCGTCTCCATGATGTCGCGCCGTCTCTATGATGTCGTGCTGTATATGATGTCGCGCTGTCTCTGTGATGTCGTGCTGTCTATGATGTCGCGCCGTCTCTATGATGTCGCGCCGTCTCTAGATGTCGTGCTGTATATGATGTCGCCCCTGTCGCTGTGATGTCGTGCTGTCTATGATGTCGCGCCGTCTCTATGGATGTACACACCGTCTCTGTGATGTGGCGCCGTCTCTATGATGTTGCGCTGTCTCTATGTCGTGCTGTCTATGATGTCGCGCCGTATCTATGATGTCGCGCCGTCTCTGTCATGTCGTGCCGTCTCTGTGATGTCGCGCCGTCTCTATGTTGTCACCGCCGTCTCTGTGATGTGGCGCCGTCTCTATGATGTCACGCCGTCTCTGTGATGTGGCGTCCGTCTCTATGATGTTGCGCTGTCTATGATGTCGTGCTGTCTATGATTTCGCGCCGTCTCTGTCATGTCGTGCCGTCTCTGTGATGTCGCGCCGTCTCTATGATGTTGCGCTGTCTCTATGATGTCGTGCTGTCTCTGTAATGTCGGTTGACCGTAAGGAGTGAAAAGTACAGCTTTGTGACATCAATACTCTGGTAGTGACCACTGCCGCTGCTCTGAGCGAGTCGTCGTTAGTTTCCGACAGATGGTAGTGACCACTGCCGCTGCTCTGAGCGAGTCGTCGTTAGTTTCCGACAGATGGTAGTGACCACTGCCGCTGCTCTGAGCGAGTCGTCGTTAGTTTCCGACAGATGGTAGTGACCACTCCGCTGCTCTGAGCGAGTCGTCGGTTAGTTTCGACAGATGGTAGTGACCACTGCCGGCTGCTCTGAGCGAGTCGTCGTTAGTTTCCGACAGATGGTAGTGACCACTGCCGCTGCTCTGAGCGAGTCGTCGTTAGTTTCGCGACAGATGGTAGTGACCACTGCCGCTGCTCTGAGCGAGTCGTCGTTAGTTTCCGACAGATGGTAGTGACCACGGCCGCCTGCTCTGAGCGAGTCAGTCGTTAGCTTACGACAGATGGTAGTGACCACTGCCGCTGCCTGAGCGAGTCGTCGTTAGTTTCCGACAGCTGTCGGGCCGTGGATGCCGACTGGGAACGACAGGCGATGTCGGGCGGTGGTTAGGTGTCTGTCGCGGTGATAGTTTAGAGAGAGACGGGAGGGGTCTGTGTCGTGGGGCAGGGAGGCCCCCTCCCTGCCAGGGTCGGGAGGCCCTGATCTGTGCCGGGTGTGGCGGCAGCTGGGGGGGGGGGGGGGGTGTGGGGGGGGGTCAGGTGGATTGCGTTTGACGGCCGCGACCGCTCAGCTCCCGACCGGGCTACGAGCAGTGCTATGTCAATCATCAACACAATCATTCACTAACATCCCGTCCAACCCCAATCATTAATCACCCCCCCCCCCCCCCCCCCCGCCAACCCCGAGCAGTCTCGACCAACCCCCGACAGTCCCGACCTAGCCCCACTAGATCCCTAGATCCCAGCAGCCCCGACCAGCCCCACTAGATCCCAGCCAGCCCCGACCAGTCCCACTAGATCCCAGCCAGCCCCGACCTGCCCACTAGATCCCAGCCAGCCCCGACCCAGCCCCACTAGATCCCAGTCAGAGCCCCGACCAGCCCACTAGATCCAAGCCAGCCATCCAGAGACCAGCCCCACTAGATCCCAGCCAGCCCCGACCAGTCCCACTAGATCCCAGCCAACCCCCACCAGCCCCACTAGATCCCAGCCAGCCCCGACCAGTCCCCACTAGATCCCACAGCCAACCCCCACCAGCCCCACTAGATCCCATCCAGCCCCGACCAGCCCCGACCAGCCCCACTAGATCCCAGCAAGCCCACGACCAGCCCCACTAGATCCCAGCCAGCCCCGACCAGCCCCAACTACATCCCAGCCAGCCCGACCAGCCCCACTAGATCCCAGCCAGCCCCACTAGATCCCAGCCAGCCCGACCAGCCCACTAGATCCCAGCCAGCCCCGACCCAGCCCCACTACATCCCAGCCAGCCCCGACCAGCCCCACTAGATCCCTGCCAGCCCCGACCAGCCCCACTACATCCCAGCCAGCCCCGTACCAGCCCACTAGATCCCAGCAGCCCGACCCTAGCCCACTAGATTCCCCACAACCCATGACCAACCCCGACCAGCCGGCAGCTAACGCTCAACGGCTTCAGCGTTAACCCCCCCCCCCCCCCCCCCCCCCCCCCCCCCCCCTGGTTATCTTCCGAGCCAATAATGCAGCGAGACGCGCAAAGGCGCAATCGAAAGCTCTCAATGAGACGAATCTAAAGCATACTAAAAATGTCGTGAGGTCAAAAAAGTGACGTGAGGTCAAATGTCAGATCACGGTCAGGTCAAAGGTCAAAATTGACGTATTTTAGTTTATGGCCATACTTTCCATCCAAAGCCTTCGATTACGACCAAGATTACCAAAAGTGCTGCCAAAGGTATGATACACATCCCGCATGAGCTAAAGTGAGATTGTTGGTCAAGGTCAAGGCCAGGTCACAAAAGGTCACTATGCTAAAAATATCTACGAAAGTCATACAACACATGTTTTACGAGTTATTTCCACGTAGAATTCGATAGTGATAGTCAGTTTACTACCTGACTTCATTTACGTGAAGTTATTGTCAAGATTAGGCCAAGTTCAGGTCACTGTAGGTCAAAAAAATTTGATTGATAAATCTAAATAAAAAAGGCATGTTTCTAAACCAGTTTTGTCTCAGAATACAGTGCTGCCAATTATTGTCTATCTGGTCAAAAATGACAAAAACGCAATTTGTATATATGACGTCATGACTTACCCATACGTTAGATGCCATAAGTCAGTCAAAAATGGTTATATCATTCTGAAATTTGGTATGGTAGTTTCCATATGTGGTTCTCCCGACTTATTTTCGGTTTTGTGAATATCTGTGAAAAATTTGAACACATCCCCAAAGAAACTTTTTAGATTTTTTTTGGGTCAAAAACCAAAATAAATTTATAATTCCGAGATATCCATGTTTTAGCCTTGCCATTTGCTATCTTTTGACATTTTGGGATTGCATTTTGATCCCAATATGGCATTTGTACGGTCTGTTACATTTTAGCTGATTTTGGTGTAAAACTCGTGTGTAGTGACGTCATTAAATTCGATATAACTCGAAATGTTTCGACGAAATTGCTTATTGTTTTACAAAAGACGTAAACGTGAGTTAGAAGAAGGATCGAAGTTTCACGTTGATAGCGCTATTGGGTGTTGAGCTATTAAGAAAATTCATCGGGGGGGGGGGGGGGGGGCGTTAAAGCCCCCCCCCCCCCACCCGTCAATGGCGGGTTAAGAGCTTTGAGCTTATGAAGATAGCTGAATTTGAGGCGTTGAGTCCATAATCGTCACGTGCTGAAATTACGAGTAAGCGGTAACGAAAAATGTGGCGAGGTCAAATTTAAAAAGGACAAGTTTAGATGTTTCGGATGAAACATTCAGTGAACATTTTCAGTGACGCTTTGAACAGAGATTCCCTTTGTGTGTGAATGAAACCTCAGCCGGGCCCTAAACCCCGCCCATAGAGATAGTCACAAATCAACGCAAATCAAGTAACCTTTGAGATTGACCTTTGAGACCTTTGAGAATGAGTTAACCTTTGAGATGAGATGCAGCCACCCTCACGAGATGCCTTGAAAACGCTTCGGTGCTCGCTATGTGCGTCTGACCGGTATTTCTGGATGGAACCAGAAGCCACAGACGCATCAGCTGACGTCAGATCCCGGGCAAGCCGTGCTCATATTACTCTTCAAACAACTTGCCAACTTTCACTTTAATGAATTAATGAGGCCAGCTGGAATCGTGGACCAGTTGGGGGAGTTGTGATCCTCGTGGGCTAAATTTGTAACAAAAGTAACGATAATGTCCGGCATGGAGAATGGTATTGCGTAGTGCCCTGTCTACATAGTTGCATGATCGGTGATGACCTCATGTCTGCCACTCGTCTTATGTTACAACGTCTTCCGTGGTCGTGGGCCGGAGGGTGGCGGGTGTGACGGCTGTTGTGACGGCGAGTCCCCTAGCTGTTCGACTCTGACACCGTGACGCCGCTGTCACCACCACCCCCGCTCTGCTAGCTCAAAGCCCACCACCACCACCACCGCTCTGCTAGCTCAAAGTCCCAGCTGTCTGATGTTGAATGCCTAGACCAACCGTAGACCGGCTGTTCCTCCGTGTTAGGGTTAATGAGCAGCATATTTGTATGTGTGTGGCGAGAGCAATAGTCTGGGCCGTTCCCCACCTGTGCCGATGGTCGGTGGCAGACCTCAAATGTCTGCCGGAGCTATGATGGAGGGCTCTGTTTTCTGCGGGGTCCGGCGCGGTGGCGGTGCTGGCGGCGGTGGAGGAGGTGGTGCCGCGTGGCGGTGGTGGCGGTGGCGGGGGTGGAGGTGGCGGCGGTGGCGGCGGTGGCGGTGGTGGCGGCGGCGGTGTGCGGTGGCGGTGACGGAGGTGGTGGCGGTGGCGGCGGCGGCGGCGGCGGCGGCGGCGGCGGCGGCGGCGGCGGTGGTGGTGGTGGTGGTGGTGGTGGCGGCGGCAGCGGCAGCGACAGCGGCAGTTCGGGTGGTGTATTATCTCGTACGGTGCGCGCCTCGCGTTGATCTGTCCCACTGAGAAATGTCCTCCGGTGCAGCGCGACAACCCTTGGGAGCAGTGTGAGTGGAGAGTCGCCGGCGGTGAGGGCGCGGCCCGTCGCCGGCCGGCCAGGGTTCGCTTGCCGTGCTGTGGTGTGTGCTGGGCTGCCGCGTTCCTGCTTCGTACACAGGCAGAAAGCCGATCTGTTACGGCCTGCAGATCAGCCCCAAGGCTTTCAGCTTTTGAACGTGTGCTGCGTGTTGGGCTGCCGCGCTCTCCGCTTCGTGCACTTGTACTTACCTATACACAGGCAGAAAGGCCGATCTGTTATGGTATTAGGTCGGTCCAAGGCTTTCTGCGCTTGAGCGTGTGCTGTGTGCTAACCAGCGTGTGCCAAGCCTGCTTTACCGGTTTTACCCGGTGCTTTACCGTTTTACCCGGTGTTTGTGCGTTGTGTTTGTGTTTGTCTTCCTGTGTGTTGACGTGTGTGTGTTTGCGTGTCTGTGTGCGCGTTCTGTGTTTCTTCTCGTTTCTCTTTGTGTGTGTTGTCGTGTGTGCTTTTGCGTATTATCTGCGTTTCTGTGGCGTTTTATATGTTTCTGTGTGTTTCTGTGTGTGCTTTTGCGTATTGATCTGCGTTTCTGTGTGTTTGTATATGTTTCTGTGTGTTTCTGTGTGTTCCTGTGGGTATTTGTGGTGTTTGTGCTGTGTTTGTGCTGTGTTTGTGCTGTGTGCCGTGCTGCGATCCTGCTTATTTATGTTCGAGAACTGCTGGCTATTTCTCGGCTTCCTGCCTACTCTGACCGCCGAGTTGGATGTCTTTCGGAGCCGAGCTCGGCGGTGTGATTGCCATCAAACTGTGACCTCGAGCCCTCCCTGTCGTTGCCTGAGCCGGCCATGGCTCTGTTTTGCTCGACTGCGCTCCACGGCGTTGCTCCACCTGCATTCTGCCTGCTATGTGTCTGCTAACTCTGCATGCGGTGTGAGTTGACGTGAACGACAGGAAGTGAACCAGCCGCGGTTACGGAGCCCGCAGCGACATACGGTCCCTTTTCCGGGACTGGATAATATTACATCCGATTCACATTTGGAAGACATCTGGATTATAGCCGGTGTTTATATATCTGCACGAAGATATCTGATTGAAGGTGTGGCTGCGTAGGCTGTAGTCATGTTTGACTACAGCCACCTGGCAGCGATAACGCAAACAAAAAAATATATTGGTTAAACTGAGACGAATTTTACCACTCTAGGGTGATGACGTTTACACCGAGGTCGTTGTTGCTATTGTGGAATCTATTACATATAGTTTCCAAGTTTCACGGCTCTAAATTAATGTATTTCATGTAAAATCACACCTTCAAACTGTGCAAGTAGGGACTAGGGAGCAAGTCGGAAGACTAGCTGAAGAGGGAATGCCAATTCATAATAATGCCTGGGGAACCCCCTTTTCCAGTCGGTAGACTAGCTGAAGAGGGAATGTAATTCATAATAATGCCGAATGTAATTCATAATAATGCCTGGGGAACCCCCTTTTCCAGTCGGTAGACTAGCTGAAGAGGGAATGTAATTCATAATAATGCCTGGGGAACCCCCTTTTCCAGTCGGAAGACTAGCTGAAGAGGAATGTAATTCATTATAATGCCTGGGGAACCCCCTTTTCCAGTCGGTAGACTAGCTGAAGAGGGAATGTAATTCATAATAATGCCTGGGGAACCCCCTTTTCCAGTCGGAAGACTAGCTGAAGAGGGAATGTAATTCATTATAATGCCTGGGGAACCCCCTTTTCCAGTCGGTAGACTAGCTGAAGAGGGAATGTAATTCATAATAATGCCTGGGGAACCCCCTTTTCCAGTCGGTAGACTAGCTGAAGAGGGAATGTAATTCATAATAATGCCTGGGGAACCCCCTTTTCCAGTCGGTAGACTAGCTGAAGAGGGAATGTAATTCATTATAATGCCTGGGGAACCCCCTTTTCCAGTCGGTAGACTAGCTGAAGAGGGAATGTAATTCATAATAATGCCTGGGGAACCCCCTTTTCCAGTCGGAAGACTAGCTGAAGAGGGAATGTAATTCATAATCATGCCTGGGAACCCCCTTTTCCAGTCGGTAGACTAGCTGAAGAGGGAATGCCTCGAATTCTATGATCTGATTACAGAACATAATACAAATATTGTTTTGCAAAACAGACTCTTCCATCACCGCTACAACCGGAACACGACCGGAAATCCGCATTAATTAGTGTCATGGAAAGGGGAGCTCTATCAATACTTGCTACACAGGGTGTGGTGTCCCCGAGTTCAGCACCAGCTCACTGGGCTATCTTGTGTAAATTTGGCTGGAACTCCTGACGGCTGCGTGTTTGGTCTGCTTCACTTCTCACTTTCTTTTACAAACGTGACTTACCGTCCCTGGTTTCACTTCACTTCTCACTTTCTTTTACAAACGTTACTTACCGTCCCTGGTTTCACTTCACTTCTCACTTTCTTTTACAAACGTTACTTACCGTCCCTGGTTTCACTTCACTTCTCACTTTCTTTTACAAACGTTACTTACCGTCCCTGGTTTCACTTCACTTCTCACTTTCTTTTACAAACGTTACTTACCGTCCCTGGTTTCACTTCACTTCTTGCTCAGCTCACTTAATGCAATCACCAGCACAACAATATTTTCATATACTATTTTCCATCGCCTCTTGATGCGGTGTGGCCTTGCGACCATTAGTATGAAAAGCGTACCAACACCGCGATCATTAGTATGAAAAGCGCACCAACACCGCGACCATTAGTATGAAAAGCGCACCAACACCGCGACCATTAGTATGAAAAGCGCACCAACACCGCGACCATTAGTATGAAAAGCGCACCAACACCGCGACCATTAGTATGAAAAGCGCACCAACACCGCGACCATTAGTATGAAAAGCGCACCAACACCGCGACCATTAGTATGAAAAGCGCACCAATACCGCGACCATTAGTATGAAAAGCGCACCAACACCGCGACCATTAGTATGAAAAGCGCACCAACACCGCGACCATTAGTATGAAAAGCGCACCAACACCGCGACCATTAGTATGAAAAGCGCACCAACACCGCGACCATTAGTATGAAAAGCGCACCAACACCGCGACCATTAGTATGAAAAGCGCACCAACACCGCGACCATTAGTATGAAAAGCGCACCAACACCGCGACCATTAGTATGAAAAGCGCACCAACACCGCGACCATTAGTATGAAAAGCGCACCAACACCGCGACCATTAGTATGAAAAGCGCACCAACACCGCGACCATTAGTATGAAAAGCGCACCAACACCGCGATCATTAGTATGAAAAGCGCACCAACACCGCGACCATTAGTATGAAAAGCGCACCAACACCGCGCGGCCGGTGTGTGGTCGGCTTATAAACATGCATCAGAACTGTTCGTGGATGACTTCATAGACGAAGTGTTAATGCCTGTTGAGAACTTGAGACGGCTGTTTGGCGTCCAATTTGAGTGTTACATAGCATATTAACACGTTACTGAATAATATTAAAAATAGTTGTTACAGCCAGTGCCATATTGTCGGGATATCGTAAGATGTATGTGGGCTCCTACTTACTGAAGGTGTAACAAGCTCGGCAATTCATGACACTGGGGTTGCATGCCACTAATCCTTAACTGTGACTCAGACCCGAATCCTTAACTGTGACTCAGACCCGACCTATAACTGTGACTCAGACCCGACATGTGTACGTGGCACGGATGCATCACATCGCTTTAGAAGCTTCTCAAATAAAATTCGTCTGCATATGTCTCTTTAAATGGTGCACCTATGCAGGGACGTAGCCAAGGGGGGGGGGAGGGAGGAGGCACTGGGGCCATCCCCCCCCCCCTGAGCAAACCAGTTTACACAAGATAAAATGCGATTATGCGACGACCCGACCACCCCCCGGTCAACAACCTTTCTCTAACGGAACGGAGCGAAATTTGATCCGCTACTGACGTGCTGAAATTTGATCCGCTACTGACGTGATGAAATTTGATCCGCTACTGACGTGATGAAATTTGATCCGCTACTGACGTGCTGAAATTTGATCCGCTACTGACGTGCTGAAATTTGATCCGCTACTGACGTGCTGAAATTTGATCCGCTACTGACGTGCTGAAATTTGATCCGCTACTGACGTGCTGAAATTTGATCCGCTACTGACGTGATGAAATTTGATCCGCTACTGACGTGATGAAATTTGATCCGCTACTGACGTGCTGAAATTTGATCCGCTACTGACGTGATGAAATGACGATCCGCTACTGACGCCCCCCCCCCCCCCCCCCCCCCCCCCCCCCCCCCCCCCTGGGAAGAAAAAAAATCCTGGCTACGTGCCTGCACTTATATAAGATCCAACCAACTCCAGTGAAAAGAAACTACGTTTTCTCAAATCCCATTTTCTTTGTGACATATGTGACAGAACCAATTTAACACAAGTTTTGTTCAAATGGTCCACCGACGTGATGTCAGCGAAGTAAATACTTATGTCACTTTGAAATTAACAATACCAGACAAACAAATTCCCCTTCCATCTTTAGACTTCTTCTTCAGACTTCAGAGTCACATAACTATTCTGATTGGCTATCTTGAATGGACGGCTATGATTGGTTCCCACATCCCCATGGCGGCCATCATTGGCAGGCGTCACTATTCTGATTGGCTATCTTGAATGGACGGATATGATTGGTTCCCACATCCCCATGGCGGCCATCATTGGCAGGCGTCACTATTCTGATTGGCTATCTTGAATGGACGGATATGATTGGTTCCCACATCCCCATGGCGGCCATCATTGGCAGGCGTCACTATTCTGATTGGCTATCTTGAATGGACGGCTATGATTGGTTCCCACATCCCCATGGCGGCCATCATTGGCAGGCGTCACTATTCTGATTGGCTATCTTGAATGGACGGATATGATTGGTTCCCACATCCCCATGGCGGCCATCATTGGCAGGCGTCACTATTCTGATTGGCTATCTTGAATGGACGGCTATGATTGGTTCCCACATCCCCATGGCGGCCATCATTGGCAGGCGTAACTATTCTGATTGGCTATCTTGAATGGACGGCTATGATTTGTTCCCACATCCCCATGGCGGCCATCATTGGCAGGCGTCACTATTCTGATTGGCTATCTTGAATGGACGGATATGATTGGTTCCCACATCCCCATGGCGGCCATCATTGGCAGGCGTCACTATTCTGATTGGCTATCTTGAATGGACGGCTATGATTGGTTCCCACATCCCCATGGCGGCCATCATTGGCAGGCGTCACTATTCTGATTGGCTATCTTGAATGGACGGATATGATTGGTTCCCACATCCCCATGGCGGCCATCATTGGCAGGCGTCACTATTCTGATTGGCTATCTTGAATGGACGGATATGATTGGTTCCCACATCCCCATGGCGGCCATCATTGGCAGGCGTTCCGTCTACGGCTTTTGGAGCGAACGATTATTCAACGTAAACTGAACGAAACGGTCATGTTATGCTGCCGTCGAATTTGTCTATTTCTGTCCCGTCCGGACTCCGTACCGGAAGCACCTGTAAACGTGAGTCAGTAGACAAACCACTTCATTGTGTCTCTGAAATTAATATGTATTGGAAACTTATCGGTCACTGTGTTTTTATAAACTGATTGAATAGCAGCCCCCTCGCCGACCGGACCATCTGAATTGATGTCGTGCGGGGCTGCTACTGACGAGTCCGCCTCTGACGCACCTCAGGCTCTGGTCTGTGTGTGTGTTATCCGTATTCTGTCTGTGTCTGGAGGACTTAAATCGACCCGAGAACTTCACTCGAAACACGTCAGCGCCGATGCATTGTCGGAATATGGATTGCGATGTAAATATGAATGTGGATGTGGGTTTGTGCGGTCGTAGGATTTGGCGAAGACCCGTCGTTTTTTGTGTTAAAGTAGTGCCGGCGATGGAGTTATTTGTGCGATCTGTGTGTCCTTCTGTTTCACTTGCAACACGGTACTTCTTTCTGCCTCCTCTGGTTTATATGCGCAAAAACTCGCATCATACTCGAGTGTGCATGTAATTAACAAAGACACTATCTTCTCGTGAAAATTATCTGCGCCCATCTGGGATCGAACCCACGCCGTCAGCTGGCCGTCTTTCTAACACTCGTGTGTCTCCGATACAGATGACGACAGCTGGCGTCGGGTGGCGCGGACCGACAGCGGCCCTCTGGCCGACTTCGTGGTCAGCTACACCAACCTGTTGCCGTCCACTGAGTACCGCTTCAGGCTGCTGGCCTACAACAAGCACGGCGTCAGCTTCCCGACTGTGTCACAACAACCAGTGGCAACGCCGTCCAAACTCTACATGCAGTGAGTATATGGTAACCGGGCACGATCACAACATCCAGTGGCCACGCCGTCCAAACTCTACATGCAGTGAGTATATGGGAACCGGGCACGATCACAACAGCCAGTGGCCACGCCGTCCAAACTCTACATGCAGTGAGTATATGGGAACCAGGGACGATCACAACAACCAGTGGCCACGCCGTCCAAACTCTACATGCAGTGAGTATATCGGAACCGGGCACGATCACAACAACCAGTGGCCACGCCGTCCAAACTCTACATGCAGTGAGTATATGGGAACCAGGGACGATCACAACAACCAGTGGCCACGCCGTCCAAACTCTACATGCAGTGAGTTCAACCCAGGATCATCACAACTCTGCATGTAGTGAGCATACCACAGTGTCCTCCAAACTCTGAATGCAATGAGTGCAGTGATTAAGTGTTAAATTGCAATGATATTGTTACTGGCGAATTTTTGACCGAAATCGGAAACTTCTAAAAAATGTCTCCTAAAATGGTCTGCACCTGCAAAGCTCAGCCTTTTATATGTGTGCTGTCTTGGTCTCCGTAAGCTTGTTTTGGCTGATGCTAAGATTAACATAAATTGCCATCTTGGTATATCTGAGCCTGCACAATGCGCATGCTCGGAATTCGCCCAGCGAAAGGCCTCATGAGTCTTGGGGAGATGCTCAAGAGTCGAATGGGGGGCTGGAACGTTTAATAAACATCGAAGTCTAGTGCGACGCAATAACAAGATAGAAATAGACGTCTCGGGTGCTCTTGGTCTTCTCAAATAATGTGTGCTGTAGCAGTAATATAATGAGCGAAAACGCACGCCGAATAGGCTTGTGTTTATAGCGAGCTTTCCGGCCTGCTTAATCCACTGCTCGCGTGAGTTGCACCTCATTTGACCAAAATTAAAGCTTGCAAAGTGAACCATAAAAGGAGGACATGGCGATGAGTTGTGTGATTTTTGAGTGGACCACAGTGCGCTGTCGCGGTGGGCTGTGCGGTGTACTGTTTAGAGTAGACCACAGTGCGCTGTCGCGGTGGGCTGTGTGGTGTACTGTTTAGAGTGAACCTCAGTGCGCTGTCGCGGTGGGCTGTGTGGTGTTCAGTTTAGAGTAGACCACAGTGCGCTGTCGCGGTGGGCTGTGTGGTGTTCAGTTTAGAGTGGACAACAGTGCGCTGTCGCGGTGGGCTGTGTGGTGTTCAGTTTAGAGTGGATCACAGTACGCTGTCGCGGTGGGCTGTGTGGTGTTCAGTTTAGAGTAGACCACAGTGCGCTGTCGCGGTGGGCTGTGTGGTGTTCAGTTTAGAGTAGACCACAGTGCGCTGTCGCGGTGGGCTGTGTGGTGTACTGTTTAGAGTGGACCTCAGTGCGCTGTCGCGGTGGGCTGTGTGGTGTACTGTTTAGAGTAGACCACAGTGCGCTGTCGCGGTGGGCTGTGTGGTGTTCAGTTTAGAGTAGACCTCAGTGCGCTGTCGCGGTGGGCTGTGTGGTGTTCAGTTTAGAGTAGACCACAGTGCGCTGTCGCGGTGGGCTGTGTGGTGTTCAGTTTAGAGTGGACCTCAGTGCGCTGTCGCGGTGGGCTGTGTGGTGTTCAGTTTAGAGTAGACCTCAGTGCGCTGTCGAGGTGGGCTGTGTGGTGTACTGTTTAGAGTGGACCTCAGTGCGCTGTCGCGGTGGGCTGTGTGGTGTACTGTTTAGAGTGGACCTCAGTGCGCTGTCGCGGTGGGCTGTGTGGTGTACTGTTTAGAGTAGACCACAGTGCGCTGTCGCGGTGGGCTGTGTGGTGTTCAGTTTAGAGTAAACCTCAGTGCGCTGTCGCGGTGGGCTGTGTGGTGTTCAGTTTAGAGTAGACCACAGTGCGCTGTCGCGGTGGGCTGTGTGGTGTACTGTTTAGAGTGGACCTCAGTGCGCTGTCGCGGTGGGCTGTGTGGTGTACTGTTTAGAGTAGACCACAGTGCGCTGTCGCGGTGGGCTGTGTGGTGTTCAGTTTAGAGTAGACCTCAGTGCGCTGTCGCGGTGGGCTGTGTGGTGTTCAGTTTAGAGTAGACCACAGTGCGCTGTCGCGGTGGGCTGTGTGGTGTTCAGTTTAGAGTGGACCTCAGTGCGCTGTCGCGGTGGGCTGTGTGGTGTTCAGTTTAGAGTAGACCACGGTGCGCTGTCGCGGTGGGCTGTGTGGTGTTCAGTTTAGAGTGGACCACAGTGCGCTGTCGCGGTGGGCTGTGTGGTGTTCAGTTTAGAGTGGACCTCAGTGCGCTGTTGCAGTGCGCTGTGTGGTGTTCAGTTTAGAGTAGACCACAGTGCGCTGTCGCGGTGGGCTGTGTGGTGTTCAGTTTAGAGTAGACCACAGTGCGCTGTCGCGGTGGGCTGTGTGGTGTTCAGTTTAGAGTAGACCACAGTGCGCTGTCGCGGTGGGCTTTGTGGTGTTCAGTTTAGAGTGGACCTCAGTGCGCTGTCGCGGTGGGCTGTGTAGTGTACTGTTTAGAGTAGACCACAGTGCGCTGTCGCGGTGGGCTGTGTGGTGTTCAGTTTAGAGTGGACCTCAGTGCGCTGTCGCGGTGGGCTGTGTGGTGTTCAGTTTAGAGTGGACCTCAGTGCGCTGTCGAGGTGGGCTGTGTGGTGTACTGTTTAGAGTGGACCTCAGTGCGCTGTCGAGGTGGGCTGTGTGGTGTTCAGTTTAGAGTGGACCTCAGTGCGCTGTCGCGGTGGGCTGTGTGGTGTTCAGTTTAGAGTGGACCTCAGTGCGCTGTCGAGGTGGGCTGTGTGGTGTTCAGTTTAGAGTGGACCTCAGTGCGCTGTCGCGGTGGGCTGTGTGGTGTACTGTTTAGAGTGGACCTCAGTGCGCTGTCGAGGTGGGCTGTGTGGTGTTCAGTTTAGAGTGGACCTCAGTGCGCTGTCGCGGTGGGCTGTGTGGTGTTCAGTTTAGAGTAGACCACAGTGCGCTGTCGCGGTGGGCTGTGTGGTGTTCAGTTTAGAGTAGACCACAGTGCGCTGTCGCGGTGGGCTGTGTGGTGTTCAGTTTAGAGTGGACCTCAGTGCGCTGTCGAGGTGGGCTGTGTGGTGTACTGTTTAGAGTGGACCTCAGTGCGCTGTCGCGGTGGGCTGTGTGGTGTTCAGTTTAGAGTGGACCTCAGTGCGCTGTCGCGGTGGGCTGTGTGGTGTTCAGTTTAGAGTAGACCACAGTGCGCTGTCGCGGTGGGCTGTGTGGTGTTCAGTTTAGAGTGGACCTCAGTGCGCTGTCGAGGTGGGCGTCTGTGTGGTGTACTGTTTAGAGTGGACCTCAGTGCGCTGTCGCGGTGGGCTGTGTGGTGTTCAGTTTAGAGTGGACCTCAGTGCGCTGTCGCGGTGGGCTGTGTGGTGTTCAGTTTAGAGTGGACCTCAGTGCGCTGTCGAGGTGGGCTGTGTGGTGTACTGTTTAGAGTGGACCTCAGTGCGCTGTCGCGGTGGGCTGTGTGGTGTTCAGTTTAGAGTGGACCTCAGTGCGCTGTCGAGGTGGGCTGTGTGGTGTACTGTTTAGAGTGGACCTCAGTGCGCTGTCGCGGTGGGCTGTGTGGTGTTCAGTTTAGAGTGGACCTCAGTGCGCTGTGGCGGTGGGCTGTGTGGTGTTCTGTTTAGAGTGGACCTCAATGCGCTGTCGCGGTGGGCTGTGTGGTGTACTGTTTAGAGTGGACCACAGTGCGCTGTCGCGGTGGGCTGTGTGGTGTTCAGTTTAGAGTAGACAACAGTGCGCTGTCGCGGTGGGCTGTGTGGTGTTCAGTTTAGAGTAGACCACAGTGCGCTGTCGCGGTGGGCTGTGTGGTGTTCAGTTTAGAGTAGACCACAGTGCGCTGTCGCGGTGGGCTGTGTGGTGTTCAGTTTAGAGTAGACCACAGTGCGCTGTCGCGGTGGGCTGTGTGGTGTTCAGTTTAGAGTGGACCTCAGTGCCACAGTGCGCTGTCGCGGTGGGCTGTGTGATGTTCAGTTTAGAGTGGACCTCAGTGCGCTGTCGCGGTGGGCTGTGTGGTGTTCAGTTTAGAGTGGACCTCAGTGCCACAGTGCGCTGTCGCGGTGGGCTGTGTGATGTTCATTAGAGTGGACCACAGTGCGCTGTCGCGGTGGGCTGTGTGGTGTTCAGTTTAGAGTAGACCACAGTGCGCTGTCGCGGTGGGCTGTGTGGTGTTCAGTTTAGAGTAGACCTCAGTGCGCTGTCGAGGTGGGCTGTGTGGTGTTCAGTTTAGAGTGGACCTCAGTGCGCTGTCGAGGTGGGCTGTGTGGTGTTTAGTTTAGAGTGGACCACAGTGCGCTGTCGCGGTGGGCTGTGTGGTGTACTGTTTAGAGTGGACCTCAGTGCGCTGTCGCGGTGGGCTGTGTGGTGTTCAGTTTAGAGTAGACCTCAGTGCGCTGTCGCGGTGGGCTGTGTGGTGTTCAGTTTAGAGTGGACCACAGTGCGCTGTCGCGGTGGGCTGTGTGGTGTTCAGTTTAGAGTGGACCTCAGTGCGCTGTCGCGGTGGGCTGTGTGGTGTACTGTTTAGAGTAGACCACAGTGCGCTGTCGCGGTGGGCTGTGTGGTGTTCAGTTTAGAGTGGACCTCAGTGCGCTGTCGCGGTGGGCTGTGTGGTGTTCAGTTTAGAGTAGACCACAGTGCGCTGTCGCGGTGGGCTGTGTGGTGTTCAGTTTAGAGTGGACCTCAGTGCGCTGTCGCGGTGGGCTGTGTGGTGTACTGTTTAGAGTAGACCACAGTGCGCTGTCGCGGTGGGCTGTGTGGTGTTCAGTTTAGAGTGGACCTCAGTGCGCTGTCGCGGTGGGCTGTGTGGTGTTCAGTTTAGAGTGGACCTCAGTGCGCTGTCGCGGTGGGCTGTGTGGTGTACTGTTTAGAGTGGACCTCAGTGCGCTGTCGCGGTGGGCTGTGTGGTGTACTGTTTAGAGTGGACCACAGTGCGCTGTCGCGGTGGGCTGTGTGGTGTTTAGTTTAGAGTGGACCTCAGTGCGCTGTCGCGGTGGGCTGTGTGGTGTTCAGTTTAGAGTGGACCTCAGTGCGCTGTCGCGGTGGGCTGTGTGGTGTACTGTTTAGAGTAGACCACAGTGCGCTGTCGAGGTGGGCTGTGTGGTGTACTGTTTAGAGTGAACCTCAGTGCGCTGTCGAGGTGGGCTGTGTGGTGTTCAGTTTAGAGTGAACCTCAGTGCGCTGTGGCGGTGGGCTGTGTGGTGTTCAGTTTAGAGTAGACCACAGTGCGCTGTCGCGGTGGGCTGTGTGGTGTTCAATTTAGAGTAGACCACAGTGCGCTGTCGCGGTGGGCTGTGTGGTGTTCAGTTTAGAGTGGACCTCAGTGCGCTGTCGAGGTGGGCTGTGTGGTGTACTGTTTAGAGTGGACCTGAGTGCGCTGGCGCGGTGGGCTGTGTGGTGTTCAGTTTAGAGTGGACCTCAGTGCGCTGTCGCGGTGGGCTGTGTGGTGTACTGTTTAGAGTGGACCTCAGTGCGCTGTCGCAGTGGGCTGTGTGGTGTTCAGTTTAGAGTGGACCTCAGTGCGCTGTCGCGGTGGGCTGTGTGGTGTTCAGTTTAGAGTAGACCACAGTGCGCTGTCGCGGTGGGCTGTGTGGTGTTCAGTTTAGAGTGGACCTCAGTGCGCTGTCGCGGTGGGCTGTGTGGTGTTCAGTTTAGAGTAGACCACAGTGCGCTGTCGCGGTGGGCTGTGTGGTGTTCAGTTTAGAGTAGACCACAGTGCGCTGTCGCGGTGGGCTGTGTGGTGTTCAGTTTAGAGTAGACCACAGTGCGCCGTCGAGGTGGGCTGTGTGGTGTTCAGTTTAGAGTAGACCACAGTGCGCTGTCGAGGTGGGCTGTGTGGTGTTCAGTTTAGAGTGGACCTCAGTGCGCTGTCGCGGTGGGCTGTGTGGTGTACTGTTTAGAGTGGACCTCAGTGCGCTGTCGCGGTGGGCTGTGTGGTGTGCAGTTTAGAGTAGACCACAGTGCGCTGTCGCGGTGGGCTGTGTGGTGTTCAGTTTAGAGTGGACCTCAGTGCGCTGTCGCGGTGGGCTGTGTGGTGTTCAGTTTAGAGTGGACCTCAGTGCGCTGTCGCGGTGGGCTGTGTGGTGTTCAGTTTAGAGTGGATAATTCTGAGGGTTGTGTTGCTCGGTGTCAATGACGCTTGTGGGCTCTGGTGGCTGGCTGCCTGTGGTGAACAGTCCTGGTGATGGCTCTGGCGGCCGTGGTCTGTCTTCTGTGCTGGCGGCCTGTCGGCGGTCAACAGGGGGGGGGGGGGGGGGGGGGCTGCTGAGGACGCTGGCATGGCGGCAGTGGCGTGCCCGTGTACCGTGACGTTATAGTGGCGCGTATATGAAGCGCGACTGACTCACCTGGCATGGCGATGCTTCCTACATGTCCTGTGTTTGTTAGGTTTTCGTGATGTGTGTAATGTGTTTGTGATATGACTGCTGCTTGACATGACTGACTGCTTATGATGTGTTTGTGTATTGAATGGCGTGTATATATGTGATATGTGTACGTATATATGAGGCACGTCTCACTGACGTGAGTGTGTGTGTGTGTCTGTGTGTTCGTCAGGTACCGCCAGCCGTTCTACCGGACCACCTGGTTCATGGTGACCCTGGCCGCCGCCTCCGTGGTCATTCTGATCGCTATCGTAGCTGTACTCTGCGTCAAGAGCAAGAGCTACAAGTACAAGAGTAAGTGGGCCGACCCCTGCCGCCGTGGGCGTGCTGGCTGGGGCGGAGAGAAATGGCAGACACGGAGTGCTCACCATTTGTCTGTCGTTGGCACTTTCTCTCGGTCTCAGCTAACCCGTTTGTCTTTATTTGTTTAGTGGTATTGGTGTATTTGTTTAGTGGTATTGAGTCATACGCCGTGCGGCATAATCGCTTTGCAATGAATCCTATATTCGGTCATTTATGCAGTACCTCACTGATGTATTCACTATTCACTGGCTTGCTCGCCCCATACACTACCAGTAAGACGCCGAAGTTGGTGATCAACGAGCGAGCGCCAAGAAAATGATGGTGAATTTCAACTCCATCGGGCAAGTAGTTTCTGAGATACAAAAAGGGTGTGCACGTGCGCACGTGCAGAAGCACCCACCCCTGACTTGTGGGAAAGTGGCGGCTGAGAGGTCCCTAACCACGCACAAAATTTGAACACAATCGGCTCAGCCGTTCCTGATATATATAATAGGGGTGTGCACGTGCGCACGTGCTGAGGCACCCCACCCCTGACTTGTGGGAAAGTGGCGGTTGAGAGGTCCCTAACCACACACCAAATGTGAACACAATCGGCTCAGCCATTCCTGAGATATAGAATAGGGGTGTGCACGTGCGCACGTGCAGAGGCACCCCGCCACTAACTTGTGGGAAAGTGGCGGCTGATGGGTCCCTAACCACACACCAAATTAGAACACAATCGGCTCAGCCGTTGCGGAGTTAAAATGATGCGATACAGCCGGCGTCTAGTTTAAAGAGGCGTCGGCAGCGATAGAGCGCAGATTGGCAGTTCATCGCAGGTCAAGGCCGACCTATTGACGTGCGTACTGCTCCCTGATTGGTCATTAGTGGACCTGAGTGTTAGTGGACCTGATTGTTAGTCTTAGCGCATGAATCAGAGCTGCGAAGTAAGACACGCGAAGTCCGGGATCAACCATATCGTGCTTATAAAGGGAATGTTTCACCTTTGTATTGGTTTTGAACTGAGATAGCCATATCTTTGGCCGTTATTGAAATGTTGAAAATACTAAGGTCATTTTCCTCAAAATTTGGCCGTTTTTAAGCAATTCAATTTATAGTTTGCAAAATAGGGTCTAGGCTAGTGCCGCCGCTGATTGCCTGACAGCGACTTTTGCAGCCAATCCCACTGTCTCACCCAATCAGCGGCGGTCTGTAGCTCAATAATGACGTCATCCCAAATTTTAAAACTTAATTTGTATAAAGTTAAATGACTTTTCGAGAGGACAATTAATATCACCATCGTTTTCAGCAGCACTTGCTTCATATTTTCGACTACAACCAGCGTATATTTGACGACTTTCAGAAAGGTGAAACATTCCCTTTAATGTGGGCTCCTATGCTGGATCCCTGCGTACTGGTGCACAAATCAGCGTCACTCGGGCGGCTAAACGTGCCGGCTGCGTGTCCTTGGCAGGCCTGACACACAGGTGTGCTGCAGTGCAGAAGGCGTGTTGGTGACACCTGACTAACACAGGTGTACTGCAGTTCAGAAGGCGTGTTGGTGACACCTGACTAACACAGGTGTACTGCAGTTCAGAAGGCGTGTTGGTGACACCTGACTAACACAGGTGTACTGCAGTTCAGAAGGCGTGTTGGTGACACCTGACTAACACAGATGTACTGCAGTTCAGAAGGCGTGTTGGTGGCACCTGACTAACACAGATGTACTGCAGTTCAGAAGGCGTGTTGGTGACACCTGACTAACACAGGTGTACTGCAGTTCAGACGGCGTGTTGGTGACACCTGACTAACACAGATGTACTGCAGTTCAGAAGGCGTGTTGGTGGCACCTGACTACCGTGGCTGACATGCCACCCTTTGTTTTGGCAGAGAAAGCCGAGGCGATCGAGGAGACGTTGAGTATGGAGGCCCTGGCTGAGGGGTTCTCAATCGAGCACCGCAGCTCGAGGCGCAGCACGATGAAGCGTAACACCATCAGTCGCCGGTCCACAGTCGGTGAGTTGAGAACCACTGGACGCTGCTCGTGCCGGCTGGGGAGTGGGGATGGGCACCTCTGCTGTGGGGATGCCACTTACGTCGGGAGAAAGGCGACTGTGGAGAGGGGATTTAAGATGAGTGGATGGATAGATTGGACTGCCGGAGATGGGCATGTTGTGTGCTCGACTCTCGAGGCGTCTGATTTCGATTATACCGACACTCTGTGTGGTCTGTTTTTTTAGATAGCTCTTGGAGTGTCGAGCAAGTGTTTCGATTCAAATTCGACACGCATTCATGTGATTTTCCAGAATATTCAGCAATCGCATAATTGTATAACTCATTTGGCATACGGAGCCCTCGGGGGGAAAATGGTGATCACAATGGTGAAAATGGTTCTGTATCTGTGTATCTGCAGCGCCGGCGGTGCCTCCGCGGCCTATGCCGGCCTCGGTCGCCTGTATCTGCCCCGTATCTGCCCTGTATCTGCCCTGTATCTGCCCTGTTTCTGCCCCGTATCTGCCCCGTATCTGCCCTGTTTCTGCCCTGTATCTGCCCCGTATCTGACATGTCTGTATCTGTGTATCTTCAGCGGCGTCGGTGCCTCCGCGGCCTATGCCGGCCTCGGTCGCCTACAACAGCGACAATGAGAGCAAGTATGACGAGAATGCGGACGACAGCAGTCTGTCGGAGAAGCCGTCCGAAGTCAGCAGCACCGACTCGCAGGTGCGTCTGCTCAGGGGTCTCCTCATTCTATCTCCTCAGGGTCTCCTGTGGGTCCGTGTGAGTCTGTCTGTTTTGCACTGAGTCTGTTTGAGTTTGACTCAGTTTGTCCGTCCGAGTCATTCAGTGTGTCGGAGTCAGTAGCGCCGTCTCTCAGGTGGGTCTGCTCGAAGCACGGCTCCCATTTCTGCGGCTGGTGTCGTGTCGCCGTCTCTCAGGTGGGTCTGCTCGAAGCACGGCTCCCATTTCTGCGGCTGGTGTCGTGTCGCCGTCTCTCAGGTGGGTCTGCTCGAAGCACGGCTCCCATTTCTGCGGCTGGTGTCGTGTCGCCGTCTCTCAGGTGGGTCTGCTCGAAGCACGGCTCCCATTTCTGCGGCTGGTGTCGTGTCGCCGTCTCTCAGGTGGGTCTGCTCGAAGCACGGCTCCCATTTCTGCGGCTGGTGTCGTGTCGCCGTCTCTCAGGTGGGTCTGCTCGAAGCACGGCTCCCATTTCTGCGGCTGGTGTCGTGTCGCCGTCTCTCAGGTGGGTCTGCTCGAAGCACGGCTCCCATTTCTGCGGCTGGTGTCGTGTCGCCGTCTCTCAGGTGGGTCTGCTCGAAGCACGGCTCCCATTTCTGCGGCTGGTGTCGTGTCGCCGTCTCTCAGGTGGGTCTGCTCGCAGCACGGCTCCCATTTCTGCGGCTGGTGTCGTGTCGCCGTCTCTCAGGTGGGTCTGCTCGCAGCACGGCTCCCATTTCTGCGGCTGGTGTCGTGTCGCCGTCTCTCAGGTGGGTCTGCTCGCAGCACGGCTCCCATTTCTGCGGCTGGTGTCGTGTCGCCGTCTCTCAGGTGGGTCTGCTCGAAGCACGGCTCCCATTTCTGCGGCTGGTGTCGTGTCGCCGTCTCTCAGGTGGGTCTGCTCGCAGCACGGCTCCCATTTCTGCGGCTGGTGTCGTGTCGCCGTCGGCCTGGTGCAAACTATTATAGGCCGACCTTAGGTGAAGGCCATTATTGAGATTAGGCTTTCAGTTATGTCTATGTCAGTCAGTGCTACCATTACGCATAACAGTGTTTAACATACCCCTGGCCCCGCCTGGCCCCGTCTAACCCCGTCTGACCCCGTCTAACCCCGTCTGACCTGACCTGACCTGAGTTCGCCTGGCCCCGCCTGACCCCACCTAACCCCACCTAACCCCGCCTGAACCCGCATGACCCCGTATAACCCCGTCTAACCTCGTCTAACCCCACTTGACCCCGTATAACCCCACCTGATCCCGTCTGACCCCGTCTGACCCCGTCTGACCCCGTCTGACCCCGTTTGACCCCGTCTGACCCCGTTTGACCCCGTCTGACTCCGTCTGACCCCGTCTGGCTCCGTCTGACCCCGTCTGACTCCGTCTGACCCCACCTGACCCCACCTGACCTGACCTGACCCCACCTGACCTGACCTGACCTGAGTTCGCCTGGCCCCGCCTGACCCCACCTAACCCCACCTAACCCCGCCTGAACCCGCATGACCCCGTATAACCCCGTCTAACCTCGTCTAACCCCACTTGACCCCGTATAACCCCACCTGATCCCGTCTGACCCCGTCTGACCCCGTCTGACCCCGTCTGACCCCGTCTGACCCCGTTTGACCCCGTCTGACCCCGTTTGACCCCGTCTGACTCCGTCTGACCCCGTCTGACCCCGTCTGACTCCGTCTGACCCCGTCTGACCCCGTCTGACCCCGTCTGACTCCGTCTGACTCCACCTGACCCCACCTGACCCCACCTGACCCCACCTGACCCCACCTGACCCCACCTGACCTGACCTGACCTGACCTGACCGGCAGGGTGACGATGATGACGAGCTGTACTACCAGTCTGGGCCGCGCAGCATGGTGGGTCACTACACCAACGTCAACGACGTGTGCCGCCAGTCCTGGAAGCGACAGCGGCCGACGCCGTCACGACAGGCGCCGCCCGGGCCCGGCCAGGCCCGCGCCGCCGTCAGCGACGGGGCGGCAGGCGGGGCCGGGGTCAGCCTCAGAAACTACGCCAGTCACACCGACTCCGAGCAGGAGGGTGAGTGCGGGGGGAGGGCGGGGGGGGGGGCGGGGTCAGCCTCAAAAACTACGCCAGTCACACCGACTCCGAGCAGGAGGGTGAGTGCGGAGGGGGAGGGCAGGGGGTGATGTTGAAGAGAGGTGGTACGCAACTGTGGAATGGTGCAGCTGCTGTACTGGGCAATGCTGCTGTTGTGAACTCGTTCGATGGGGTATTTAGTAAAATAGAAGACGCCAAGCCAAAACGATCTGGAAGGTCCATTTTCTTTCATTTGTTGCAACGGGGTTTTTTTCCATAAAATATGCTGCATTTTACTGTGCGAAAATGCGAGCAAATGCTGTTGTGGCCACCAAAGAAATGAGGAAATTGGAATGCGAAAAATTAACTTGAAAGGTACTGCGTCGCGTCGCTTCTCCTCGCTGTAGAAGATGGTGAGGCGAAGCTCGGTGGATATCATCATAAGTCAATCAGGCCTCTAATATCACCTATGTGGTCTGCTATGTCGTCCTTGGCTTGCGGAACCGATGCTCAGTACGCCTGCCTGATTGGTTTCTCGGACGAAGGGCAAGACACATATTGTTTCTGATATGAGTCCGGCTTATCACGTCCTGCGGTAAGCTGATACTCCCCGATTTCTGTTCCCTGCCAACGAAAAACTCGCTGGATGGCGTAGTGTTGAGAATTTCATCTTTAAATTACCAACTGAATTAAATGTGAAACGTGTTGAACTAAATACCTTGCAATATTCGATGAGAGCAGCTGAGGCGGAGGATTAGTCACTTTCTGGAACGCTAGTATGACAAAATGGCGCCGCCGGCTACAATATGGCCGCCGGAGCGACACGTATTACTGGTCTGTTGCGACAGGCGGATCATAATCTGGGGCGTTTCTGTCCGTCTGCTTCCGTGTAAGGCTGGAGTATCACGAGTTGGTTATTGGCTGCTGCAAGCGTATTCTTATTCTTGAGAAACCTCTAGCACATGTGGGATCCAGCGGGAGACGGTTCTGCTTGACATGGGCAGTCCATGGCATAGCAAACTATGTGAGCAATAACGACGCACATATGACGTTTTCACGCAAACTTGTGCGTTTCACCTTTCCACACCGCTCGCTGCTGTTAATGGCATGCGTGTGCAATTTGTCACGCTTCTGCCTGAGTCGCTCCTCCATAACATGGCCGCCAAATTCGGAGTTTTAGGCGGCAGGGATGGCAGGTTTATTTCACGTTTCCAAGGGTGATGGCATGAAAAGGGGACTCTGGTTCTGACAGCTGGAAAGAAAATATGGCTTCCCTCCCCAAAATCGATACCTTTGGCCACCATCCCCGTTCCAGGCCGGGACGTGTCTGTGGTACGTGTGTGTGGTACGTGTCTGTGGTACGTGTCTGTGGTACGTGTCTGTGGTACGTGTCTGTGATACGTGTCTCCGTCTGACCGGCCCCGTTTCTCCCTGTCCGTTCCAGGCTGGGACGTGTCTGTGGTACGTGTCTGTAGTACGTGTCTGACCGGCCCCGCTCCCTGTCCGTCTGACCGGCCCCGTGTCTCCCTGTCCGTTCCAGGCTCGGCGGTCATGTCTCTGACCGGCCCCGTGTCTCCCTGTCCGTTCCAGGCTCGGCAGTTATGTCTCTGACCGGCCCCGTGTCTCCCTGTCCGTTCCAGGCTCGGCGGCTATGTCTCTGACCGGCCTCGTGTCTCCCTGTCCGTTCCAGGCTCGGCGGCTATGTCTCTGACCGGCCTCGTGTCTCCCTGTCCGTTCCAGGCTCGGCGGTTATGTCTCTGACCGGCCTCGTGTCTCCCTGTCCGTTCCAGGCTCGGCGGTTATGTCTCTGACCGGCCCCGTGCCTCCCTGTCCGTTCCAGGCTCGGCGGTTATGTCTCTGACCGGCCCCGTGTCTCCCTGTCCGTTCCAGGCTCGGCGGTTATGTCTCTGACCGGCCCCGTGTCTCCCTGTCCGTTCCAGGCTCGGCGGTTATGTCTCTGACCGGCCCCGTGTCTCCCTGTCCGTTCCAGGCTCGGCGGTTATGTCTGACCGGCCCGTGTCTCCCTGTCCGTTCCAGGTTCGGCGGTCATGTCTCTGACCGCCCCCTCCCTGTCCGTTCCAGGCTCGGCGGTTATGTCTCTGACCGGCCCCGTGTCTCCCTGTCCGTTCCAGGCTCGGCGGTTATGTCTCTGACCGGCCCCGTGTCTCCCTGTCCGTTCCAGGCTCGGCGGTTATGTCTCTGACGGGCCCCTCCCTGTCCGTTCCAGGCTCGGCGGTCATGTCTCTGACCGGCCCGTGTCTCCCTGTCCGTTCCAGGCTCGGCGGTTATGTCTCTGACCGGCCCCGTGTCTCCCTGTCCGTTCCAGGCTCGGCGGTTATGTATCTGACCGGCCTCGTGTCTCCCTGTCCGTTCCAGGCTCGGCGGTTATGTCTCTGACCGGCCCCGTGTCTCCCTGTCCGTTCCAGGCTCGGCGGTTATGTCTCTGACCGGCCCCGTGTCTCCCTGTCCGTTCCAGGCTCGGCGGTTATGTCTGACCGGCCCGTGTCTCCCTGTCCGTTCCAGGCTCGGCGGTCATGTCTCTGACCGCCCCCCTCCCTGTCCGTTCCAGGCTCGGCGGTTATGTCTCTGACCGGCCCCGTGTCTCCCTGTCCGTTCCAGGCTCGGCGGTTATGTCTCTGACCGGCCCCGTGTCTCCCTGTCCGTTCCAGGCTCGGCGGTTATGTCTCTGACCGGCCCCTCCCTGTCCGTTCCAGGCTCGGCGGTCATGTCTGACCGGCCCGTGTCTCCCTGTCCGTTCCAGGCTCGGCGGTTATGTCTCTGACCGGCCCCGTGTCTCCCTGTCCGTTCCAGGCTCGGCGGTTATGTCTCTGACCGGCCCCTCCCTGTCCGTTCCAGGCTCGGCGGTCATGTCTCTGACCGGCCCGTGTCTCCCTGTCCGTTCCAGGCTCGGCGGTTATGTCTCTGACCGGCCCCGTGTCTCCCTGTCCGTTCCAGGCTCGGCGGTTATGTCTCTGACCGGCCCCCTCCCTGTCCGTTCCAGGCTCGGCGGTCATGTCTCTGACCGCCCCCCTCCCTGTCCGTGCCAGGCTCGGCGGTTATGTCTCTGACCGGCCCGTGTCTCCCTGTCCGTTCCAGGCTCGGCGGTTATGTCTCTGACCGGCCCCGTGTCTCCCTGTCCGTTCCAGGCTCGGCGGTTATGTCTCTGACCGGCCCCCTCCCTGTCCGTTCCAGGCTCGGCGGTCATGTCTCTGACCGCCCCCCTCCCTGTCCGTGCCAGGCTCGGCGGTTATGTCTCTGACCGGCCCCGTGTCTCCCTGTCCGTTCCAGGCTCGGCGGTTATGTCTCTGACCGCCCCCCTCCCTGTCCGTTCCAGGCTCGGCGGTCATGTCTCTGACCGCCCCCCTCCCTGTCCGTGCCAGGCTCGGCGGTTATGTCTCTGACCGGCCCCGTGTCTCCCTGTCCGTTCCAGGCTCGGCGGTTATGTCTCTGACCGGCCCCGTGTCTCCCTGTCCGTTCCAGACTCGGCGGTTATGTCTCTGACCGGCCCCGTGTCTCCCTGTCCGTTCCAGGCTCGGCGGTTATGTCTCTGACCGGCCCCTCCCTGTCCGTTCCAGGCTCGGCGGTCATGTCTCTGACCGGCCCGTGTCTCCCTGTCCGTTCCAGGCTCGGCGGTTATATCTCTGACCGGCCCCGTGTCTCCCTGTCCGTTCCAGGCTCGGCGGTTATGTCTCTGACCGGCCCCGTGTCTCCCTGTCCGTTCCAGGCTCGGCGGTCATGTCTCTGACCGCCCCCCTCCCTGTCCGTTCCAGGCTCGGCGGTCATGTCTCTGACCGCCCCCTCCCTGTCCGTGCCAGGCTCGGCGGTTATGTCTCTGACCGGCCCCGTGTCTCCCTGTCCGTTCCAGGCTCGGCGGTTATGTATCTGACCGGCCCCGTGTCTCCCTGTCCGTGCCAGGCTCGGCGGTTATGTCTCTGACCGGCCCCGTGTCTCCCTGTCCGTTCCAGGCTCGGCGGTTATGTCTCTGAACGGTGCAGAAGTCGTGGTCAATAACCGGGCCGGCAGCCGGGCGCCGCTCGGATCCGGCGCCAACGGATTCTCCAGCTTCGTGTAGCGTCTGCTTCCCTGCTTCGTGTAGCGCCTGCCGGACGGCCGACTCCAGCTTCGTGTAGCACTTGCTGGCCGCCTGGCTCTGTCCTTACTGCCCGATTGCCTCCCGCCGCCGGCCCCGCGTGGTCCCACGGTCCGACTGCTGCTGCTGCTGCTGCTGGTACTGCTGTGGGTCCCGCCGGCCCTGCACCGCACGGCGTCTGACCAAGGTGTGGCCAATGGACGCCCAGTCAGCATTCAGTAGCGGCCAGTATCGCCCAGCAGCGCCGAGCAGCGCCCAGCAGCGCCCAGCAGCGCCCAGCAGCGCCCAGCAGCGCCCAACAGCGCCCAGCAGCGCCCAGCAGCGCCAAGCAGCGCCAAGCAGCGCCAAGCAGCGCCAAGCAGCGCCAAGCAGCGCCAAGCAGCGCCAAGCAGCGCCAAGCAGCGCCAAGCAGCGCCAAGCAGCGCCCAGCAGCGCCGAACAGCGCCCAGCAGCGCCGAACAGCGCCGAACAGCGCCGAACAGCGCCCAGCAGCGTCCAGCAGCGCCCAGCAGCGCCCAGCAGCGCCCAGCAGCGCCCAGCAGCGCCCAGCAGCGCCCAGCAGCGCCCAGCAGCGCCCAGCAGCGCCCAGCAGCGCCCAGCAGCGCCGAACAGCGCCCAGCAGCGCCGAACAGCGCCGAACAGCGCCGAACAGCGCCCAGCAGCGTCCAGCAGCGCCCAGCAGCGCCCAGCAGCGCCCAGCAGCGTCCAGCAGCGCCCAGCAGCGCCCAGCAGCGCCCAGCAGCGCCCAGCAGCGCCCAGCAGCGCCGGCCCTATTGCCGTTCACCGTTCATTTTATGGACTGGCTGTGTGGGCTGTCGGAGTCGAAGTGCTGCGTGACTGCTGAAGTTCACCCGGCGGCGTCAGCCTCTGTTAGGTCGGCCTGGATTGCCACACACATGTGATAACCACTGCCTGCTCCCGTCTGTACCCCCGTCTGTCTGTACGTCTGTCCACCTGGCCGGCTGGCCGCCTGGCTGGCTGTCTGGCTGTCCGCCTGGCCGGCTGTCTGGCTGTCTGGCTGTCTGCCTGGCCGGCTGTCTGGCTGGCTGGCTGGCTGTCCGCCTGGCCGGCTGGCTGGCTGGCTGGCTGGCTGGCTGGCTGGCTGGCTGGCTGGCTGGCTGGCTGGCTGGCTGGCTGGCTGGCTGGCTGGCTGGCTGGCTGGCTGGCTGGCTGGCTGGCTGGCTGGCTGGCTGGCTGGCTGGCTGGCTGGCTGGCTGGCTGGCTGGCTGGCTGGCTGGCTGGCTGGCTGGCTGGCTGGCTGGCTGGCTGGCTGGCTGGCTGGCTGTCCGCCTGGCTGGCTGGCTGGCTGGCTGGCTGGCTGGCTGGCTGGCTGGCTGGCTGGCTGGCTGGCTGGCTGGCTGGCTGGCTGGCTGGCTGGCTGGCTGGCTGGCTGGCTGGCTGGCTGGCTGGCTGGCTGGCTGGCTGGCTGGCTGGCTGGCTGGCTGGCTGGCTGGCTGGCTGGCTGGCTGGCTGGCTGGCTGGCTGGCTGGCTGGCTGGCTGGCTGGCTGCCTTACTATCCGGCTGCTTAGGTGTCTCATGCTGGTCTGCCTGCCTGCCTGTCTGACGGACTGTCTGTCTGTCTGTCTGTCTGTACGCCTGACAGACCGGCCAGCGGGCAGCGGCTGGTGGTCTGACGCAGGACGCGGCTCTCGGAGCGGCGCTGAGCGGCGCTGAGCGGCTCGGGTGGCGTGTGTGCTGCCTGTCCGGCCAGGCGGAGTCGGTGCGCGCGCGCGTGTATAGCCGGCCCTGTCCGTCCGGAGTCCTGTACGGCGCAGACAGATAGAGCGGCCACTGCAAATCGGAGCTACCTTATCGCAGACATGCAGGAATTAATGCAGTGAAAATAGTACGCACGAGGGCAGTTGTTTTTGTCGAAAGCGCGTGATTGTGACATCCGGACGCTTTTTGTTTGACACGGCGTCTCCGCTTTTGATGCAGACAGAAAGGGACGGTTTTGCACATGCTTGTGCGGTTGCAGCCAGCAGTTGCGGCCAGCAGTTGCAGCCAGCAGTTGCGGCCAGCAGTTGCGGCCAGCAGTTGCGGCCAGCAGTTGCAGCCAGCAGTTGCGGCCCGAATGATTGGCATTACACAGAGTCTGGAAATGTGCGAACTGTGGGAGCGATCACTCGAGTGGAGATCGGATAGATCGTGTGAAGCCGTGCCGCTGGGGCCGGCCGAATTGCTGATGTATTTATCTCGGAGCAGCTGGCTAATTCTGTGGCCAACTTTGTTGTTCGCCGGTGGCCACCGCTGTTGGTTCTGAGAGAAATGTCTCCAGGGCGTGTGCGGAGAACTGATCCGTTTCCATTTTGTTTGTTGGCGAAGTGGTAGTGCTCATTTTTTTCCGTGTTTCTGGGGAGTTTCTCGTTTGTTTCGCGCTGATTGAAACTCGTCGCGCGCCGCGGGCGTTGTTTCTGTTGACATCGTTAGTCCCCTCTGCCCACCCCGCCCATCCCTTCCCTCCCTCCACCACCCAGGTTCCACCACCGCCACTGCCCCGCCCTGCTCCGCCCTGACTCGACTGACCCTCTCCGCTCTGACCCGCCCCGCCCCGCCCTCCGCCCTGACTCTCGACTGACCCGCCCTCCGCCCTGACTCTCGACTGACCCGCCCTCCGCCCTGACTCTCGACTGACCCGCCCTCCGCCCTCCGCCCTGACTCTCGACTGACCCGCCCTCCGCCCTGACTCTCGACTGACCCGCCCTCCGCCCTGACTCTCGAATCGAATGGCTCCACTTCACAGCGGCGGCTACGACAGCTTGGTCGGCGCGACACGGTGACCAAATATGCAGCCACTGACCGCGGTCCGGCCTGACGGGGGGCGGTAGGGAGGGGAGTCCACCGAACACCCTTCTGTCCTCTCCGGCCTCGTGGCTTGTTCTACCCGTACTGCTCTGCAGCTTTGTATTTAATCGTTTCTGTTCATTTCTACTTTTATATTTTCACACGTCTGCCTATCCTATTCCGGGTGTCCTACTCTACTCGTACTCTGTTCTCATCTGAACCCCAGTCCCATCAGTCGAGTTCCATGCAGTTGTGAGGGTGAGAAACGTAGGTATGTGTGTGTGTGTGTGTGTGGCATATGTCATTGCCGTGTCTGTGTGAAATTGACTGCGCGATGGTGTTCATACCCGCTGAGAGAATGTATACTGACTAGGATTTTGTATGGAGTGCGAGACGTGAGCGTGTGAACAATAACAATCAACTGCTGTTGTGAATATGTATTTGTATCTGCTCGTACCCATTGATGTGACTTGGACCGACGAAAGAGTCCCCATGCCTTGTACAGAGTCGTTAAAAGTGTGATCTCATGGTACGTAAATACACGACTGTTTTTAACTTAGCGTTTGGCAGTGGTTTTGGTTTTAGTTTGCGTGTCTTATGAGCAAAAGATGCTTAGCAGTGCAGGGCTATCTTATCGTTTTGGCGTCCTCACCGGCAACCAAGGACATGTAATTTCGGCGACCACATTTGGTGTCCTGCCGAGGTTACAGAGTCAAAAATAATGAAACATCTACCCTAGCTCAATCCACCTATCCTAACCCAGCTCTGTATCTTTATGTGCCAGGTATGTTTTTTTTTGCGAGCTCTGCTTCTCGCATGCCTTCGTTCTAAACACGCCTTCATGTTAGCAGCCGCGCGAGTCCAGTGACGGATCTACGGTTGGGCAAAATGGGCAATTGACCCCCCCCCCCCCCCAACCGCCTGAAATCGGCGCAAAATTGACATTTCCTGATATAGAAGCAAATCTAAGCAACTTTTAGAAAGGAAAGTTTGCTTTAAATCAGCTATCAATGCATAAGGAAGCCAAATTCGATCAGGGGCGGAACTTTTTGTTTTGGGTTGGGAATGCAGTAGTAGGTACGTCGATTTTTGTTTTACAACTTTGTTTTAGATACCTCCGTCATCCAATGCTGCTATGCTGCTCTAATGCTATGCTGCTCATGTGCAGCATATCATTAATTATAGCTATAGCTAGCTAATTATAGCTAATCATAGCATCAATCATGCTGCTATGTACTCTAAGAGGCATTTGCTTGCTTTATGTTCCCAGCTTCGGTAATTTTGCAGTTGAAGTACTCCCTTTTTACTGCTTTTTTTTTTTTGGGGGGGGGGGTGCTGATTCCAAATATGTCCACTATTTGTGTCATTATTTTTTGTTCGTTTTGTATTAATTTAGATATTGTTTTTCAATCTTTTTTAACTTTTGTGGGGGGATGGAGCGGGGAGCTCCCTTTTTACTGCATTTTTGAAGAAAAAAATGGGGGTGCTGATTCCAAATATGTCCACTATTTGTGTCATTATTTTTTGTTCGTTTTTTATTAATTTAGATATTGTTTTTCGATTTTTTGTTTTCTTTTTTGTTTTGTTTTTGGGGATGGAGTGGGGAGCAAAACAATATATTTTCTCCCAAACTTCTTGAGTGGGGGGCAGCTGTTCCCCCTGCCCCCTCTTCCACCGTCCCTGCCCTCCCCCCCCCCCCCCCCCCCCCCCCCCCCCCCTGACGGGGGGGGGGGACGGAAAACGGTGGAGCGAAGCGTATCCGTTTTCCCTTCCCCACCTTATCACATCTTGTACCCAACTTAGTTTTATCTTTGAGAGAACTACTCTTATGCAATATTTGTTTGCGGATTTTAGCTTTTCTCGTCTTTGGGTACCTATAGAGCTTTTACTCCATCAAATTTCCCTTGCGGTCAAAATGAACGGTTTTAACACACACACACAAAATGACCCAAAAGGGGGTTTAACCCCTTGTCTCTGTGAGAGGCGTCTCTAAAAGAACAGAACAATCTGGTCATGCCGACTTGTTCTGCGTTACATTTTTCAGTGGCGCATAGGTGTCGCCAAGGAGGGAGGGGGGGGGGGCAAACGGGGCAACGTGCTCCCGGCGGGAGCGGCGCTGGGCCCTTGAGACCAAGGCCATATATAGGAGGTAGTCATCCGGCGATTTTACGTGGTCATGACGTCAGAGCGTGACATCATTTGAATCAGAGTTCGCCATGGGCAGCGCCTGGCCCTATGCGCCATGGGCTGGGCCTGGGTCGGGCCTCAACTTTAAAGAAATCACTGGGCTCTGGATGGGCCTGGGCCTGACAATTTTGAAGTAATGCGCTCGTCGCACAAGCTCAGGTCAGAGCTCAAAAATACTTTAACCAGCAGTTCACTTACACAGCAACACACTGTTGCTGCGGCTGTGAATTTTGTTTTTTTGGTTAGCATAGTTGGTTCATTGTTTCACATTTATAGTATACAAGTGAATATGCTAGGATAATGATTGCAAATTTTGTGAAAATAATGATATGCTTATAATTATAAGCATATCATTAAATAATGATATTATATCATATCATATAATAATGATATAATTAAATAATGATATGAAGTCGCTCGCGCGCCGCACTCGGGGTCGGGTCGCGGCGCCAGCGCTCCGCACCCCACCCTACACCTCTCTGCCTCTCTACTGGACCTGACTCCTGAGTGTGTGTGATGCGTGAGAGGTGTGCGAGTACGTGAGTGAAGCAGAATCGCGTTTGTGTGCAAGCGAGCAAGTGTGAGACAGAGAGTGTGCGAGTCACGGTGCTGGCGGAGTCGGCGGCGACGACGGGTGGTTGGCCGAGACCAGCCCGGTGCCGTGCCAGTTGATGTGTGGTAGCAGCTGCCCAGCGAGGGGAAATGATGTGGACACTGCCAAGACACCGTGATATTCTGCGACTGTTAGTATTGCTGGCCGTCGTTCGTGCCTTGGTGCCGATTTCTGCCCCTGCTACCCGACCACCACCCCGACATGGCCGGTGCATGCCCGCCCCTGGTCGAGATGACCTTGAACCGGTCAGCCTTGACCCGCCCAGCCGGGCCCAGCCAGTACCCGCCGGCGCTGGGTCAGCGCTCCCAGGCGGCCAATCAGCTGACTGCGGCCGCCGGCGCCGGACCAGGCGAGGCAGGCGCGCCCCCAGCGCCAGGAAACGGGGGAGCAAAGGCGCCAGACACCGGGAGGAGCACCAGCGGCCCACGTCTGGAGCGGGTCTGATCATTGGTGTGCTCAATATGCAGAGCCTTAACCCTCACCCTACGGGGTGGGGGGGGGCTGACAGGCCCCCCCCCCCCCCCCCTGAGGTTTTTCTTGAATAACTTTTTACACATGCGGCGCATCTTGCTTACATTATTGGTAGCTCTGAGTTTACAACAATTATACGTAGGCTGTAAAAATGTAATTTAAATTGGTTGAGTAGTATGGGAGATAATAATGTTTTGATGACGTCATGTTGGTGGAAAAACGATAAATAGTTTAAAAATGGTATAAAACAGAGTTTTAACCCGCGAGTTACTGGGGTGTATTTCATAACGCGACTTACTGGGGGGGGGGGGGCTCTTTTTTGCCCCCCCCCCCCCCCTCTGATCTCCGGAACTACTGGACAGAATGTAAAAATTCAAACGACATTCGATAGCCCTGGGAAATTTATCGAGGGAAACATAATATTGTTGACCTCGAGGTCACCGATGACGTCACAGGTCAGGTCAAGTACAAAATGTTTGACCGTGTCAAAAGGTCTCGATGGATGGAATTGTCGCGCAAAATTGCGATATTAAACGCATAAGCTGTCGATAAATCGGTATGGTTCGTGTGTCTGACACTTCTAAGTACCTTTCTAAGCTGTTTATGACCTTGGATCAGGTCAAGGTCATCCGAGGTCACGAGGTCAAACTGCAGATTACGGTCATTAGGCGTTGTAACACATGTCTATGGGTTTGTTTTTCGTCTAGAACGCAAAAAAATGACCTTAGAACATTGTTTGTTCCATATAAATAGAAGTAAAAAGCAAACATGGAAATGCGTTTTTTATGCATAGTAATGCTGTGAGAGGTGGTCGATTTTTGTCATTTAAAGGTCATAACTCGGTCATTTTTAAAGATATCGACTTTAAATTTGGTACACATATTCAGCGCATACGTTTCGATCACATATATTCTGGTTTTTGGATAATTCTGATTTTTTCTTTAAAATTTTGTCAAAACAACAAAAAATGTGTTTGGATTTCTCAAAATTTTGCATTAAAAAAACCCTCAAAAATTCGAGATAGCAGTTTGGTAGCCCGGTATATTGTCAGTTATTTGATGTAAGACAATTGAGTTTATCTTAAACATCATACTTTTGACAGCATTTTCCGCAAACCATTATTTTGCAACAAAAACCGAAGAACATGACGTCACTCTGACGTCATTCCCGGTTGGCCTATCATAACCTCATATTTTTCCTTTTCCAACATGTGTAGAATTGATGTGAGAGAAGGTACTGCAAGTTTGGTGACGATACCGGTGTTCGTTTAGGAGTTATTGCAAAATAACGGGAGGGGGGGGGGGCAAAAAATAGCCCCCCCCCCCAGTAACTCGCGGGTTAAAGGAAATTGCCAACGCAATTCACCAAAGATACAAAATGACATTCTCTTTAAAATGGCATTCTCGGATTTGCAAAATTTTGGGTTTTTGACTCCTAAAATAAAATAAAAACTGTTTTTTTTTTGCAAAAATCTCCACAAAATAAATTTTTCAAAGATTTGAGAAAAACTGGAATATATGTGAGAGAACTGAGTATGGACAATACCCATACTGAATTGCAAAGCCATATCATCCTTTTTTGACTGAGTGATGGCTCCCTAAGTGTAAGAAACTGATGACGTCATTTTTTTTAATAACTTTTTTTTACTTTTTTTGACAAGATACGAGCAAATAATTACTTTTTTTGTATTCCTGAGCCAAAACTGGTCTAGGAACACGCCTTTTTATTTACATTTATCAATTTCTCATTTTGAGGTTTTCTGAAGAGCAAAATCTCTGTTCTGGACGTAGTAAATCCGAGGCCATTCACTTGATCTGGAAGGTCAGCTTTTGACCAGAAACCTAAAAATCGCATACTGTTAGATTCCTCCCATGACAGGCAACATGCTGGTTCTTACCGCATTGCTCTAAGTTGCTTGGTTTGGAAGTTAACAGGGGGGCCTGTCAGGCCCCCCCCCCCCCCGTAGGGCGAAGGTGAAAAAACTCCCGTAGGGCGAGGGTTAATTGTATGATTCTGCCCCCAGTGAATTGCCGGATATGCCAATAATATGATATGAAACGATATAATATGAAACGCGCCGTGACATGCCGTGGCTCTGCCTCCAGTGACGTCACATCAAGCTTGGCTCTTACGAGGCGGCTATAGCGGTGTCAACTGTCACCCACTGCGAGCCGCAGTCCGCACACAAATCTTGCGCAACACAAATCACTATCGCCCCGCTGGACGGCCTCTGTTCCGTACTTGCACATTTGAACGGTGACAAACGGTACCACACTACCATTGTCTGTAACCAGTGACGTCATCGATAATGTTGAGCCGCTCGACAGCCAATACATGAGGAATCCCGGGATGACACCCCCTGCCGCTGGACGGCCTCTGTTCCGTACTTGCATTTTGAACGGTGACAAACGGTACCACACTACCATTGTCTGTAACCAGTGACGTCATCGATAATGTTGAGCCGCTCGACAGCCAATACATGAGGAATCCCGGGATGACACCCCCTGCCGCTGGACGGCCTCTGTTCCGTACTTGCATATTTGAACGGCGACAGACGGTACCACACTACCATTCTATCTCCGTTGTCATTGAACAGCGTGTGGCGTTCACGTGCCGTTTCTCCCGGCCGCCAGGCTGCGCACAGTGCTCATTATCGCTGTTATTGCGCATGTTTTATTCCGGTTAACAAACGAACTCGTTGTAATCGCTTGCTTATGTTTGTTTTTTTTAACTGCAGGATTAACCGAAAGTTGGTTTCCGCATTAGAATAACAACATTTTTAGAATTGTGTTTTCTATTGGAAACTTATTTTATATACTATTATATTATAGTATATATATTATATATATATATTTATATATATATATATATAGTATATTTATATATATATATATTATAGTATATATATATATATATATATATATATATATATATAGTATAT